>CAKAOH010000483.1:104039-107844 GCA_916701665.1 Sebastiscus tertius | reverse complement strand
ACAAAGTTTGTAATGAATTGTGTATTGGCTCCACCAGCACGGCACGGATGCACACACACACACACACACACACACACACACACACACACACACCCACACACACATGCATGCCACATTACATGCACACACACACGCACACACATGGACACGCACAGAGGCAGCAGAATTGAATGCGATAGGGAAGTGAAAAATGATTAACCCGGGGTCAGCTCTCAGCCTCAATCTCGGCAGCGCTCAAAGAACATCCTCGCCTGATTTACACTCGTCATGTTCCACAGCACACATTTGCATATATTTATTAAATTCACCACGCGTTGGAGAATAAAATATAACAGGGTGGAGGGGGTGGCAGCGTGAGGGAAGGAGTGGAGGAGGGGAATGAGGGAGGGGGTTATTTAAAGGAGGCGTGTTTCTGATAGATTTGCCTTTCATTCATATTCATTTGCTCTCTCTCTCTTTCTCTCCCTCCCTCTCTCTCCGTCTCTGTGTTTTGTTCATTAGCATGGAGGTCAGCGCAGGCATCAGATGTGACTGCTTAACGCTTTAGGGAAAACATTGCTGTTGGTCAGCCTATTGAATTGACCTTGTTATCGTTGTGACAGACTGTGTTATTTATCAGTTAGTTAGATAAGCCAGCATGGAGGATGGTGATAGTCCACCGCACGGAAAATGAGTCTCGATAGTGAATCTGCGGTGACAAACACGGCCCCGGGGTGTTTTCACACGTGCTCGCAGTTATCTTAGAGAGCGCCAAAAAAGTGATGCGAGGACAAAATGAGTT
This sequence comes from Sebastiscus tertius, assembly GCA_916701665.1. Lineage (NCBI taxonomy): Eukaryota > Metazoa > Chordata > Actinopteri > Perciformes > Sebastidae > Sebastiscus > Sebastiscus tertius. The sequence goes on along the minus strand of CAKAOH010000483.1, from coordinate 107,063 downwards.
GTCTTTGAGGAGGACTAAAACTCCTTTAATGATGTCTCTACTTGTCTTTAATATTTCTAGCAGTGCAGTTGAACTACTGGATGGATCGTCTTTAAGTAGGTTCACATACTAATATTATATCACTTTGGTGATCCCGTAACTTTATAGTGGCATCGTCAGTTCAAAAGTTTGATTTGTCCAATTTTTTGCTTAAATGATAAAATATATTATAAAAAAACAGCATCAAAATGTCCATCATATATGTATTTTTCTATAGTTTCTATCGCGATACAAGCTAAGTCTATATTTATTTATTTTTTCTCTATAATTTCACAATTTCAAAATGAGAAAATACTTTAGAAAATACTTTTGATTTGTCAAGTATTTAATTCGCACAGGAGTATACAGAAATAGGCTTTACCATGTGGTTATTTAATATGGACTATTTATTTATTAAATTACCAGAAAACATGCTATATCATGACATATATGGTTATCGAGATATGAAATGACTGATATCGGGATAGAAGGTTTTGGCCATATCGCCCAGCTGTACTTTGATTTATAAACAAATACCCGCAAAACTAATGGCATTCCCATCAGCCTCTGTGTTCACTGTTAATTAGCAGATGTTAACGTGCTAATATGCTGAATTTAGATGGTGAACGTTAGGGACTAAGTACGGTCTCAGAGAGCCACTAGCATGGTCAGTCTTATGTCTTTTCTTATCTTTATTTAAATTAGAATTAAAGCACAATATCTAACGATGCTGATCAAGTTTAGATGTAGTCCTCCTAGGTGTATGCTGTTTCCTCTTCCGCTCCTTGCACCCGAGAACAAGGCAAGTCGACACCAATGTGAATAACAAACAGACGTTGTCTACAAAGTTTTTCGTGCTCCAGCAAGCCGAAATAACGGAAAACACCTCGCCGCCAATATTTTGACACGCCGGAAGCTCAAGTCAAGGCCGAGGGGAGCGGCCTGGGAGGGATGTTAAGATAAGATAAGATAAGATATACTTTTATTGTCCCCGTGGGGAAATTTTTCCTGGACTCCGTCCAACTGCAGTTACAAACACTAAATTAAAACAGCATAAACAACAATAATAAACAATTCCACATCAGACAGGGAAACATATACACAGTCCATGTACATAATGGCACATACTATCACACACACTATCACACACACCATGGCAGGTATTGCACCGGTAGTGCACTGCACCGTCTACCGTGTTGCCCATATTGCAGAGACAATAGTCCAATATTACACATATGCAACATATTGCACTGTCCCAGTTTAACATATTGCAACTGTCCCAACCCAACATGTTGCCGGCGATGAGCCCAGTGCATTCTGGGTGTTGTAGGTTTTCTACCTTTTGAGCGAAAGACAATATCACACAGCCCTTTTTTCTCTGTTTTCTCTGGTCATGTAGCACCAATTTCTGCATAGACAGCCTAGTTTTATGACTCCAGAGGTATATTTGATGTTATATCTCACAGGTGCTTTATTCTATCTTTCAAATTTTTCATGACTTTGTCAATCAATTTGTTCCTAATGACTTCACATAATTGTTTTCTGTTTCTGTTATCTAATTGTCTAATTAGTGTTTTATTAAATACCGATATATTAGTGTCTATGCAGTCATTTTGAAGGAGACAGACACCGATACAGCAACACACGTCTCCATGCTCTGTCTGTATTTGTTTTACACAAATTAACTGTAACTTTCTTAACATATTAACCTGTTTTTGTTTTCTTCAGATGACATTAATTACATAACTAATAATATTTTGAGAAGAAATAAGTCAACATTTTCTGCGACGGTTGTTAGTTTATTCAGCTAATAGTCCTTGTGTGTTAAATATGTTGGTAGGATGAGGGTTAAAACACCAGCAAACAAGATGTGTCTCATTTAGTGTAGAAATAGGTCGGCTCATTTAATTAGTAAATAGCTTCCTCCCACTCCCTCTACAAACCTCGTGGTAATTAGCATCAACTTCTCCCTTTTTCTATTTAATTCTCAGGTTTTCATTGTTTCCAGGGTTTCAGAGTCGGACAGTTAATGCTGACAAAACATGCTGATTAATCACCCCGAGTTCACCTAAAAAGTTGAAACCGGCCGAGTGTGAAACCATCCTTAAACCTCCCCCCCCACTCCCTCTCCTCGTGCTCTCTATCCCATCTGATCCCCCTCACACCAGCTGATGTGAGCAGCCGTGGCAGGTGAGATCAATAGGGCTGAAACCTGTCCAGAGCTTTAATCCATCAGTGGTGAGCCGGGAGAAGAGACAGGGCAAGGAAGCCATCACTCACACACACAGAGCCGAGCCCCTTTCTGCTCCAGCCGGCTAAATGGCCATCTGGAGAAAATTGTCAATCAGTAAAGTTCCTTTTTTTTTTTTCAGTCAAATGTGTCTCTATACTTTGATTCTGTTTGGTGGGTTATGAAGCTTTCCCATAATATCGCCTTGCTTACAGTATTGCAATATGTCGAATCGTTACCCCAGTATCATGACACGTATCGTATTGCCAGATTCTTGTCCATCCAAACCGGGTTACCGACTGCGCGCATTTTTTTATTTTTATTTTACGAGTCTCGCCAAAATGTGGCCTAGAGCTCTGCATTTTGAAATAGGGATGCAACGATTCCACTTTTTTCAGACCGAGTACAAGTACAAGTACTTACATTTGGGTACTCGCCGATACCGAGTACTGATACAAGTACTTCTCTGTGCCAAAAGACCTTCTTTAGCGGCAGGCTGGGGAGTCCCGCATATGAGACGGTGCGCCGCGACCGGCTCTAGGCCGGCTTGGAAAGGCTCGGGGCGAAGGTGCTTCCCGGGGCCGTGGCCAAAGTGTCACTGGGGTGGACTGTCCTTAGTGCGCCCCAACCGCGTCGTGCCCAGGGGTCTGTTGCGATATCTGCAACCCACCCAACCCATTTTAAAACACGGACCACGGAGTCTAACGCACAGGCGAGTCAGAGGGTGCAAGCAAAACCCCGTGGCGCAATGAAAGGGAGGGCTGAGGTGGGATCCC
>CAKAOH010000483.1:91539-99039 GCA_916701665.1 Sebastiscus tertius | reverse complement strand
ATTCAGTTTACTGTCACAGAGGAGGAAAGAAACCAGAAAAAAATCACAATTAAGAAGCTGAAATCAGAGAATTTTTTACTTTTTTTCTTACTCAAACTGATTAATCGGTTATCAAAATAGCTGGCGATTAATTTAATAGTTGACAACTAATCGATTAATCAATAAATCGTTGCAGCTCTGGAGGGACTGTTACTGACATTTTGTGTGCCTTCACTTTCAGTTTGACCTCCAAATGAAGTGTTTAGTATTTAGTTTCCTTCATTTTACTTCTTTTCAGCAATGTAATCTCAGTAATCATGAACCATCTGAAGGCATGTGGAGGGCGGTGGGGGGCAATGCATTGAAACAGACATAGGCCTATATGTAAGAGTATTGAGTAACGTTACAGAACACCGTTTGAGTCCGACACCCAGACCAGGCACCAGGATGCAGGGACTGAGCAGGCTGGTAAAAACTGTGAGGGGGCAAATTTCTTTATGATGAAATTCATTGTTTTAACAATGCAATATCTTCAGGTAGGCCAAATAACAACAACAGCATAAGGCTACTATTTCAAAATCAAAGAATATATTTATTACTCAGATCACTCGCATAAGAGCGTAGCACTATCACTAGCACTTATGAATGATTCTCTGTCAAATCAGCAGGAGGAGGTGCGTAGAAACAGCTGTTTGTGGCTTGCAGGGCTTTCTCTCTCTTTTTCTTTACAACCCCAAAAAGCAAGCAGGCTAAGAAACCTTGTTCTGTCTGTCTGTTGATCTCTTCTGCTCTGTTCCAGTGCCACGGACAGCACCGCACCTACGCACGCACCCTCTACACCAGGGGTCTGCAACCAGTAGCTCGCTACCTGTTTCTGAGTGGCTCACTAAAGGTTCAAAGTATATTATGTACATAAATCTGATAACACAACGTCACTTTGTAAACCTGTTTAAATTAGTTTAAATCCAGTCTTTCCGGCTAGTAGCAGTCTACAAACAGGGAAGGTAAAGGAGCTGAAAACGCAAAAGTCAACGCAGCAACCGAGGCTTCGCTTAGCGGCGCACATCATAACGAAACAAAAAAAAGCCCTTCGCCTATGGCAGGATTGTAATAGAGGTGGTGACTGCGGTGGCTGAAACGTTATTAAAGCACCATAAGAGTAAGACAGAAATGATATCTGCCATTGGCGATGTAGAACTTGGTTTGCTCTCAGACACTTTGTCAAATTAGAGACTCCTGATCTATACACAACAAACAGCGCTGTCCTTGGTACTGAAACGTTGTTGATAAACGATAAATACATGTGATACTGTAGGTAAATGTCAAATTGCATCACAGCAGTCAGTGGGACTAGGTGACGGTGATCATTTAGCTCGTTTTAAAGTACAAGTTTTGAGGAAAAACACAGATACAATTCAGATTTTTATTCATAGAAATATTATATCAGACTCCAAAAGTTTCCACGGACTCTGTCAGTAATTATCCTGCATGTAGTACTTGCTCCGTTGTACTCTGCTGTCACATGTCACATGCAAAGTGATGGTACGTGTCCACAGCCTCCGTGCTTTCCACGCCCCCCATTCATTGTCTATGTAAGCAGCCGTGCAATGCATTCTGGTAGCGTGACGTCGCTCCTCATTTGCATAAAGTTGAGGGCTCGTCTACTTTATGTAAATCACGAGCGTCCGACGCGACTCGCCGCCTCTCCAAACTCCCGATAATCTTTTAAACTAAACGTTGTCGATCCAAAATAAAGACGGATTCATCAACTGCATGGATTATTTCTCGCCTCAAATGTTTTCAGAAGCACATCTCAGTGAACTATTTACGTGAAATAAGAGAAGAAAGTTTCCAAACGAGCCTCCAGACTGGTTCCAGTTTGAAAGCTGGGAGCAGCAGCCAACGGCGGGAAAGCGTTCGTCCAATCAGGAGCTGAGTGCCTTGTTTCTAGGGGCAGCACACCAAGCGTCCAATGCTGGGAAACGTCGCGTTCCCTCACGATAAAAAACGCCCATGCATGCATTTTTATCATAGCATATAAGAATGAATTTATGGTCAAAACTTTCAACATAAAACACAAGATCCAATCAACCATAGTTTTCCTGTTAACGTTTGCTTAAAGCTAAAGATTCCAGCTGTAACTATTGAGCCTTTTTAAAGAATGAAACCAAACATTTGTGACTTCTTGAGATTCATTTAAAAGAACATATTGTGCTCTGATTGGAGTAAATAGCTGGCTGAGATTCGCTACTTCTGTCCAGTGCAGAGTCGGTGTGTTTGTGAGTTAATAGATTTAGCATTAGATTGTATATGTTGGTCAGAGCATGTGCATTTCCACAGAATACACATAAACATGGAGGTAGATGTGAGTCTCAGAAAGGCATCATCTTCACAGCCTCTAACCACTTTAAAGTCATTGTGCTCTGATGAAAGAAGCAGAGCGGCGTTGTCTGCTGAGCTGTCCTACTCATCCTTCTCTGGCCCTCCAGTCCCCCGGGGACACATTAGTCTCTTAATGCTTTGTCATCACCACAGGTTAATGGACCTCACAGCAGTCTGTTAAAAACAGTCCTAATCAATACACACTGTGCACAAAGTGGATAAGGTCCAAAAATAGAATGACTGGACTTTTTTTTTAATGTGTTTTTTTTTTTTTTTAACAGTGATGAGGTGTAAATTTTAGTGACTGCTGGGTAGATATAATTACAGGAGGTGAAGACTGAGACCGTCCATCATCTAATCAGGCCGGATTCTGCACTTCACCGTCATTTCTTATATATTATTATGACAACAAAGACACATATGAAATGCTAAGAATTAAATTTACTTAAGCGTATACTTGTAGTGCAACTACATCAGTAATGGAAGAAATATTCAGATCCTTTACTTAAGTAAAAGCACTAATACCACACTGTGAAAATACTCCACTACTAGTCAACGTCATGCATTCAAAACCTTACTTAAAGGACCAGTGTGTAACATTTCGGGGGATCTATTGGCAGAAATGTAAGATAATATAAATAACTATGTTTTCATTAGTGTATAATCACCTGAAACTAAGACTCTGTGAGTGTGTTCCAATCCACTTCTGTACTTACACTTACTATTTTGAGTGCATAAGTGCGTTCACACTGGGAAGTACGGCAAAATGCAGTGCACTCAAAGTACCCGGATGTTGTACTCAAAACGGTCAGATCGTTGAGTGTGGAACGCTGGACACTTTCCACACTCAACTGTCTCCATCTTGGCTACGTAGCGGAAGAGGCGGAGCCACGACCACTATTCAAACATACCTAGATAACAGAATAAAACAATACAATACGTAAACATACCGGTGCATTTTCAGCCAACAGGAGGACACATCGTAGGCGACGACGTTGGAAACGTAATTTCCACTCTGCTTTCATTTGTTTTTCAGAAGATATTTTGGCGGGTAGCGAGCCGCGGTCAAATGTTGCGATCGTCATTTCCGGTCAGTGCGCCGCAAAGTATTCGATTTGAGACGACCCTACCCCGCTGAAATTTACGCACTACTCAAGTGAGTACAGAGTGCACAAAGTGCACTACACTGAAGTGTACTTCTGGAAGTACGTGGATTGGAACACACTCATTGTGTTTTCGTTAGCTTAGAATGAGCCTTCCATATCTACATAGGGAGCGGGTCCTCTTCACGGAGTCCTCTTCATGTTGCTCTGCCAAGTTTCTACAGTAGCCCAGAACGGACAAACCAAACTCTGCCTCTAGAGAGAGACTTTCATGTTTTTACGTTACCTGAAGGCCACCGTAGTTCTCCGACGCGCTTGGAAAGGGAAGAGTAAGCTGAGGGGTATTAAATTGGTTGCAATCTGCAACCACACCACTAGATGCCACTAAATCCTACACACTGCTCCTTTAAGTAAAAGCTTGTATCAACAAAATGTACTTTCCTTTTTTTATGCATCACCATTTATCTGAAACAAATTCCCAGAAAACTGCAACTCCCAGTTCTTTTAAATGAAGCCTAAAGACGTTTCTGTTTGCTGCTGCCTTTTATTAAATCAAGTATTTATTACACTACACTATAACTTTAATTATTGTATTTTATACCTGTCTTATTATCAATTTTATTTTAGCTTGTTTTAATTTTCTACATACATTTAAATACATGGTTTTCATTGGACTTGAAAATGTAATCTTTAAAGTAACTAAAGCTGTCAGACAAATGTAGTGGAGTAAATATTACATTATTTACCTCTGAGATGTAGAGGAGGAGAAGTATGAAGTGGCATTAAATGGAAATACTCAAGTAAAGTACCTTGATTTTGTACTTGAGTAAATGAACTTTCCAATGAACTACATCACACACCTGTGAGCGCCGGCCCTACGTCTGTCCTGGCAGTCGTCATCTGGTGAGGTTTATTATAGGGAGCTTGGTTTTCTCTCACTGTGATGTGGATGCATTGTGCATTGTGAAGCTGATAGAGCTGCTAGGAAAACTTGAAGCCACTGGAATATCAGGATGACTGAAACATGGGAGCAAATAAGGGAAATCATAAATATGAAACCAGAATTATAGAAATGAAAATGTAAGAGGAAAGGCAGCAGTTTGTTTCGATGGTGCAACTCGGTGTATTTTTATCATCATCACATGTTTTGGCAATAGTTTTCAGGGTCCCTCTGATTGGTTCATCACTAGCAAGAAACATAAAGTAGAGAGTGGCGAGGGAAACGCTATATATATATACTGAAGCATCTGCGTCCTAGTTAGCACCTCCGAGAAGTCAAACTCATCAAGCAAAGCGAGGTTGTTGGGGGACAATCAACACAGTCCAAACAGTGAGTAAACAAGCTAACACTTGTACGATCAAGACACGGGGAGGACCACTCCTCCACACACACACACACACACACACACACACACACACACACACACACACACACACCTCCAGCCCTCCTTACATCATTATTTCTTTCTTCTTCTCCTTCTCCATCTCCAGCAGAGCGAGTCCCTAGTCTGGCTCCGAGTGTCTGGCACCTTTTGCCCAAATCTGGCTCCGAGTGGGGGGCTGAGCCGAGGGGGTAACGCAGGAGAAATAAAGGAAGGAAGGAGCGAGGAGGCAGGAAGACAAGGTGTTAACACCCTTTTCAACACCAGAGCCCCCTCGCACAAACCGAGCAGAGGGAATCGTCTAATTGTAAGGTGTGTGTGTGCTCATGTGTGTGTATAATAGTGTGTGTGTGTGTGTGTGTGTGTGTGTGTGAGGCTCTCTAGCTGTGATTATTTCTTTCGCTGCAAGGCAAAGCAGATTTAATGCAAGCGTTTCTTTATGGTATTTGATACCTTTTTACTATAACGCAGCTCGCTCGTTGTTTACTCTCATATTTGAGATATGTTTTGCCCGTAAATAGTCCTGCTAAGTGTTTTGTTTTTTTCATCTCATCTTCAGCTAAAATAAGTTTCTTCTTCCATTTTTTTCCTCTTTGTCTCCCTCCCCCCTTTCTTTCTTTGTCTTCGTTTCATTTCCCTCTTTTGTGTCTGCTGGTATTCTGCTCTTTCACCTCCATCCAATATACTCAGACAATCTCTTTATTTCTCATTAGTGCGTTTTGACAGTTAATGAGTGGGACTACTGTGTGTGTGTGCGTGTGTGTGTTTTTGTGTGAGACTACAGCACAAGAGAGAGAAAGTGAAGGAGGGAGACGGAGAGAGAGCGGTGGAGAGGGAGAGAGAGAGAGAGAGATAGAGGATGGGGGTGAAATTCATGTTGATAAATCATGTGGTCAGTAGCACAGGCCTATGTTTATCTCCCGCTGTCAGTGGAGTATGGGGCCTGAGATACCGCTCACACATTCAAACACACACACACACACACACACACACACACACACACACACACACACACACACACATCAACAAGGACGACAGAGGAGCATTGGTACCTGAGATTTCTTGCTTTTCCTCTTCCCTCCGTCCTCCTCCTCCTCCTCCTCCTCCTCCTCCTCTTCCTCCATCAGGGTGGATGTGGAGGTCAGAGATAGAGCCAGCCTCCTCTTCCCTGTTTTGCTTTGTCCGACCCCCCCGAATCCATCAGTCAGCTGTTTGTGCTGATTACTGGTTGACTAATAGACTTTAGTCTCTCCCCCTTTCTCCCTTTTTTTTCTCTTGCTAAGAACATTTGTAATAGGGCTGGAGCAATATGACGATATATATCGTCCAAATTATATAAAAATGTCAATCATATATATTTTTCTACAGCGTTTCTATCGTGATTAGGGGTGTAAGAAAATATCTTACCTCTTAAATTAACCTCCGCTGTCTAGCGGGCTCAGCTTTAAAGCTAGAGTAACATTACCAGCATCACATACAAATATAAAACCTGATGAATCCATTGGTACCAGCGATGTCATACTAGCTTGTGACATAGGAGCATAAATAACGCTCCAAAGTTACGCTACATTTTGGCAAGAAAAAACTGACATGTCGATTTTCACAGGGGCCCCTTGACCTTTGACCTCCAGATATGTGAATGTAAATGGGTTCTCTGGGTACCCACGAGTCTCCCCTTGACAGACATGCCCACTTTATGATAATCACATGCAGTTTGGGGCAAAAAGCAGTATACATTTGTGTTTTTTGCCTCTTCTAAAATGGTGTATTTCTTGTGTGTTCTTCATATTATTACAGTTTTCCTAATTCCTAATCAAATATAATTCCTTCTTGTGCACAAACAAGCAAAACGAACATATTTTTCTGCTCTAAAATGCATTGAAAAACAGTACAGCTTTGCTTTTTGTGAAATGTTATAAGCTTGTGATCTGAAAACTAGATGAGAACATGCTGGTTGTCGCAGGTGTTCAGGATTCAGTTGCTATGATTCTAACAAAGGTCATGTTGTTGCTACACACACTGTTGTGTGTTAAAAAAAAAATATGTGTATAAAGATGGAGATGAGATGTTTTACCTTGTATTAGTCAGTAGACAGATACTCTAACATATTCACCACATTTAGTGTCCCCAAAACCCATTTTTCTTAATGCAATACATTCAATTGAATGGTTCCAGCAAATAAATTCTAGTCTAATGCAGATTGACTGATCATCTTTTGAGAATTATGCATTCAGATATGATGCTGAATGCTGCTCTTTCTGCAGAGGAGAATGAACCGATCCTCTTAATATCATACAGATTCATTTTATTTTTATATGTGCAATGCCACTAAAGCAGAAATGTACTTATATAGGTGAGATTTCCTAAAAATAAATCTGATTTCTGTACAGCTACAGTATGTTGATGTCAATCAAATAACATGAAACTTTAGCACTTTAGCACAACTTATTTTTAAAAGTACAAGAAATATCCTTGCTGCCATAGCAACTCAAAATATGATGGGTTTTATACAGTTGATTTATAAAAGTTGCAATATACTCAATATAATGTAGTCTGAATGCACTGCCTCATACAAACGTCTGCTGTTTCTCTGCAGCCAGATGCATTTATAGTTATTATGTAGTTAGTTATGTATATACAGTATATGCTCCATT
>CAKAOH010000483.1:39039-89039 GCA_916701665.1 Sebastiscus tertius | reverse complement strand
TAAAAATAGTTTGTTACACTACTTCAGTTCCAACTATGGATGTAAATGGACAGAATACGCCACCACTCGGCCTTTCTGCCAGGTTGCAACCTCTTTCTAACAGCCAGCAGGGGGCGACTCCTCTGGTTTCTAAGAAGAAGTCTGAATGTATAGAAGTCTATGAGAAAATGAGTCTACTTCTCTCTTGATTTATTACCTCAGTAAACATTGTAAACATGAGTTTATGGTCTCAGTCGCTAGTTTCAAGTCTTCTTCAATACAGCATGATGTTCATTTAGTAAATTATGGTTCCATTTAGAGTCAAATAGACCATAAAGCAGGGGATGCTTTAGGGCGGGGCTACCTTGTGATTGACAGGTCGTAGTCCGGTCTGAGAGTTGTCCGTGTTTTCGTTTTTAGAACTTTAACCCTTTCACAGTGTGTTTTCTGTTCATGAAAGATAAAGGGACTGTTTGTAAGATTCAGAAATGCTTGTTAACAGCGACACCTGTGGCCGTTAGGTCAACGAAAGTCAGCATCGGGCTCTTGCTTGCTCGCTCTAAATAGACATGAACGAGCCTCGCTCAAAACAGTGAGGCGACACACGTCAGCTAAAACCACAATATCACTCTATATTTCAGCTGCTTGGTAGTAATGTTAGCTGACCAGACGAAGGTCTCTCCATGAATCACTGCTGATCCTAATGTTGGCTTTTCCTGCTTCAGGGAACAGGGGAGACACTGGCACCCCGTCGGAGACGATAACGTTTCTCTCTGCGGAGCCCCGTCACTTCACAAGACACAGGAAACCTCTGTTGGTCTGGAGGAGCTGCAGCAGTTATTTCTGCACAAATGTCCACTGTACATTCACTAGATATTCTCAGAGCTACAAAGTCTTCTGCCGTGTGTAGTGTGCGCGCATGCACGTGAGGTGGAGCGAGCTGAGTGAAGACAAGCAGGCAGAGGAGCAGAGGAGCAGAGTACAGCAGAGACTCTGGCCCTGAAGACAAGACGGGCTTCACTAGATAGAACTTTGCGGCTTTGGTGCTTCCATGTAGTTTGTGTTGGAGTCTGAGTCTGAACAGCGTAGCCACAAGGTAGCGCGCATATGCAAGCGTTCATGTGAAACCGACCCGGGTGATTTATACGTGTAAGAAGTTACAAACAGTCCCTTTAATTATAACATTTTGGTCGCCTAGAAATGTCTTATTCAGCGTTCGGTTGTACTCAGCTCCAGCCTCTCGTGTCACTTCTGGTTGCAAGAAAAACCAAGATGGTGAAGGCCGAAATGCCGAACTCGAGGCTTCAAAACCGTAGTCCACAAACCAATGGGTGACGTCACGGTGACTACGTCAACTTCTTGTATACAGTCCATGCTTGCTGTATCGCAGTGGCCACTCGTGGTATTGCAACAACAAAAAAATTAGGGCTGCACAATTCATCTGAATTTAAACGCAATCGCAATATGGCCTACTGCGATTTTCAAATCATGGGAGGCGCAATGTTTGTCAAAACAGCATTTTAAATATAATGTTGTGGTCCTGGCCTGTTGTGGCCTACAAACATCTTTGTTTGGTACAGATCTCTGCAAAAAATCATACCATATTCATATTCATAAGTTCATCATTCCCTCCAATATCGCAAATCATATCGCAATATCAGTCGAAATAATCAGGATTAGATATTTTTTCTAAATCGTGCAGCCCTAAAAAAAACACTTTCCTTATAGACCACCATTATAAAAGAGACGTCTGTAAAACTATTGACTCCTTCAGCTGCAAACAACGTCAGTTATTACTGAATTACGGAAAAATATGCACAATATAATTTATATTTCCTTGCACAAGAAGTGAGGAGAATTCAAATTCCAGTCAGACTTGAACTAGTTCCTGGACCACATTCAGGTGGATTTGAACTGAACCCAGACCAGACAGCTTTCCCTCCAAACCACCCACTCTGCCTTTCACTCCTCCAACCCTTCTCTACTTTTTAACATCCCCTCCTTCCTCCCTCGTCCGCTCTCCAGTCACCCATTCAGCCTCCCAGAAACCCCCCTCTCTTCCTCTTGATGGTTAGTTCATGGGTCACCCGGGTGACAGGGCCTGAGTCGGGAGATAAGAAGAGGCCAGAATGGCATTACTACACCCCGACACTCTGAGGGGTGACGCCGGGGCGACAGCTGGATGGAGAGATGGGACGGAGGGGGGATTGAGCGGGAAGGTGGGGGCTAATCTGCCATCGTTTGAAGTAATAATACATTAGTGATAATCATCGCTACATGCAGAGAGAGAGAAGAAGGACACACACATACACATATGGGTGCTGCACACAAAGACAGAGGCAGGACCAACAAACAGAAATACAGCTGGTTCTCCCTCTCTCTCTCTCACTGTAAATCACAGCTCTCTGTACTTCCACCCAGCCGCTGCCCCTCCCTCCAATCCAGTGTGGATATCAGGCTGGTGCAGAAGGGCTCAGCCCAGCTGATAGCAGGTCCTCTGGGGGTTGGGGGTGGAGTGCTGAGGGGTGAGACATGGGTGGGTGGAGGTGGCGGTGACTGTGTGTGTGTGTGCGTGGGTTCGGGAGCAGCAGCTCAGGGACTAGGAGGCTTACCCTGCTCCCTCAGATATGAAGGTCAGGGGTTAGGCGGGGCCGGACGGCCGGCGTGCTGCACACAAACACCACCGGCGTGTTTGTGTGTCTGCGGATATATTCCTGACTCTTTGTTTAAAATGTGTCCTGAAGATAATCAGAACTAAAAATCTTCATATTCACGTTCTGATCGACGCTCTGCGGGTCGTTGCAGCGTTAGCTCGGCAGACGGGCGTGCGCGCAGGTGTAACAACTCATAAAGAGAAATTGTCCTCTTTTCTTCTTTTTCCCAGAGTGATTGTGGAAATATAATCAATTCAGCGGACACTTCATCTCGTAGCAAAATGGCAATTTGACCCCTGCAGAGAGCAGGTCTGATGTGACAGTGAGTGGTGTATTGTCACAGGTGCAGAAATGCTACCAAACCACATGCCAGCATTAAAAAGAAAGAAAGCAATTTCCTTTGTGTGCCGTCCTCTAGCTTCTTTCCTCTCGCCGGGGTTCGACGACACCGGGCTCAAGTTTGGCAAAAATTAATGAAGATTTTTTGTCTTGTGATTCTTTTTCTGGGTATAACTGGCTCTGAGACAGAAGATTACTTCTTAATGCTGATTTGTTGTCATAACTTCGCTGGCTGTTTCACTTTTAAACAACAAGTCCTCCAAATTAAACAACAAAACACATTTTGTAATTGGATCTGCCCTCCAGAGCAACACTTTTCATCAGAAGCGTTTTCTGACGAGGCCTCGTTGGCAGGATGCTATTATTTGTTAGCGCCTTCCAAAACCATTACAAATTACAGTTGCAGAAGTATCACTGCGGTGGCCACGGTTTGGGTAGATTTAGATATAAAAAATGACTTTGTAAAGGTTGGGGAACGATGGCACTTTAAAAGGGTCAGACCGGCTCTGTTAGATATTTTGTATTGCCTACAAATCCTGTGAAAAGAGGAAGTACAACAATACTTGTGCAACTGCAGTCTGGTTAAAGCGAGGGAACGATTGTGGTTACGTAAACTCTGGTTAAGGTCTGGTTAGGGTTAGGCAACTGAAACACTTGGTTAACATTTGAGTTAATAAAAAGATGTCTGTGATGGGAGGCGAACTCCTGGGTCCTGTGAGAAAGTCGGACTGCCTACACGCCCACCCACCACCCTAATATAATATATAATATATAATATATAATATAATGCGAATGCTTTGTATGTTCCGCCATCTAGCGCCCCGCAATTACAAGTCGTAGTGACTCTACTGTCTTGCTATCAGTATTTACTGATGTCTTTCAGCCGAGAGTATCCGTTGTTTCTCGTAGCAACTTGTATAAATGGTTTGCATAGATAATAAACATAGATGAGTATGTATTTAATATTGATTAAAGTCAAATTGAATCCTTTTACGAGGACATAGCTGCCGTCACTACGAACGTCACACTTTGTACGTGTGTTTGTGATGCTGACCGAATGATGTTTGCTTTGTGGTCGTTAGGTTGCCCTAGTTAGAGCAACTAAGGTTATATTTCACAATAAAGCCACAATTAATTGAGTTAATTTATTCTGTGGGACCACCACCGCCCCAAGACGGTGCTTCAGCCCCTCTAAAGCCCAAACAAGTAGCGTTAGCTACGCTAGACAAGCAGTGTTAACTTAGCTGATGCTCAGGTTCTTCCCAAACTCCTAGACATCGTTGTCAAAAGTAACGATGCGTAGAGAATAAAGGTAAAAATAGAAAATTGGACACTTCCTAAGACAGCTTGCATTCAAACACGCGCACGTATTGTGGGGAGACGCCACCACAGTAATGCGACTTCTTTTCTTCCGGTACTTCCCCGGATTTGCGTATATACTATACATAAATCATGAAGTGCAGAATAATGTAATAGCAATGTAAATACTAGGAATACTGGACTGGTAAATACTCACTAGAGCATCAAATATGTATTAATCCGCTGCTGAAAATAGTCCCCAACACTGTAAATACACTACATTTTCTTCTGTTTGACTCACATCTACTAAAAACTACAGTGACCAGCTGTTTTAGGAAATGACTGAGAATACTTTAGACTGTGTATTTGTTAGCTGTTTTTTAAATCTTCAGGAATAACCGATGTGTTTGCGATGACACCGAGACGTCAGAGAGACAGACGAACACATTGTTGGTTTTGGTCTTTTAGTAAAATTTAGTGGAGTTTGTTGACAATAAGAAAAATATATAACACCAGCCTTATCCTTTTAATAATTTCCATTTCCTCCGCTGCTCTTTCCTTGTTTCCTCCATTATTTCGTCCCTTTCTTTCTCTCTACATTGTACCGTTCTCCCTTCCATCCTTATTCTCTCATTCCTCACAGTTTCTCTCTGATATACCTTTACTACGCTCCTTCTGGCTTCTATAGTTTTTCTAACCTGTCCCCCTTCTCTCTCTCTCTCCCTCTCTCTCTCTCTTTCTCTCCCTCTCCCTCTCTCTCTCGCCATTTCAGCTCCTGCATTCTTATCTCTATGTTGCCGTCCTCAGTAATTATTATTATGTGCTGCAGAGATAATTCGAAAGCTGTGAGGAGAGAGAGGAGAAAAAAAGGGATGAAAGAAACAGTGGCTGTGGCTTCCTGGGCTGTGCTTCTCTTATCTGACCTTGGGCAGAGCCACTTATTGTTAGGCAAATCTCATGTGCAGAAAAATGGAGTGAACGGCTGTGAGAGCGAGTGAGGTGGTGGTGGTGGTGGTGGTGGTTAGGGGGGTGGTGGGCTGTCGGGAGGGGATTGAGAAGGAAAGGGAGGGAGAGAGAGAGTGAGGAGGAGATGGATGGAGGTGGAAGGAGAGACGTCAGAAAGCAGCGGGTAGAAGGAGTGTTTTATGGAGCGATTGGGAAAGAACCGAATGGCAAAAAGAGAGGGATAGAGGTGTAAAAATGCACAGAGAGGTAAAAAACAGGCAGACGTATACACAGGCCGTGAGATATGGGAGGAAAAGGGAGGAGGGGGGATGAAAAGAGACGGAACGTGATGACGAAGAGCATGAAAGAAAAGTGGAAAATGAGAAAGACAGAGATGAAATGGAAATATGGAAAGAGAGTGAGAGGGAAGGGGAGTTTAATATGGGTGGGGGAGGCGGGGCGGGGGGGGTATCCAATTTTCATTGCCTAGTGAAGTAGACACTTTTGGCTTGTTCAAATAAATCCCTCTGCTGAAGAGGAGTCATATAAAATCAATTCACTTTTGTTTGGGAAGAGAGCATGCTCACATTTGTCTATACTAAATTGTACTTCTTGTATACTTTGATTTGTGCCTTTCTCTTCTCTGTTGACTGCATCCCATTGACTGTATCTCTCTATAACCTCTCCTTAGTGAATAAATATAATATTAGAATGACATGTGTAGCTGACATTTTCTATACATAAGAGCATTTTCAGTTTTTTCACAAGGAGCGCTCATTGAACTCTTGAATTTCTTTGCATCTATACAGTGAACGGTTGACTCCATTGTGCGAGTTGCTGCGGGTGACGTTGGAGTTTAATATGTCTGGCCTCGAAGCTGCACGGCGAGCACGTACGCCGGCGAAGGGGGGACCATAAATTCCCATCAGTGGCGTCCAGGCCCACGCGGGGCTGATGTGTGGCCTTTTCCACCGCTGCAGCTCGGCTTCCTTTAATTACAACCCATTCTGCAGGAACAACAGGCTGTCCTTCCACCAGATTTAAAACGACGTGCTCCTAGTAATTAATCGGCCTGCGTGTCCTTCACAAGGTGCAAAGTGTGTGCGTGTAGGTAGGTGTGTGTGTGTGTGTGTGTGTGTGTGTGTGAATGTGTCAGTTTTTTATTCAGAAATCACAAGAATGTGAAGAAATAGCCCCCGAAAAATTAGAGGAACACATGATTGGTGTGGTCAGAGGGAATTGTTTCACCACATGATGCAGAGTGTTAAAGCATTTCACAACGTAAAGGTTAACGTATCGTTTTCCCCAGTGATGGAGGAAGTATTCACATCCTTTTACCAAAATAAAAGTAGCAACGCAAGACTGTGCGAATACTCAATTACAACTATTTTTTGTTGAGTAAAAGTACGTAAATATTTAGAGCTGCAACTAACGATCATTTTCATAGTCGATTATTATTTTCTTGATTAATCGATTAGTTGTTTGGTCTATAAAATGTCAGAAAATGGTGAAAATGTGTTTCCCAAAGCCCAAGATAACGTTTTCTAATGTCTTGTTTTGTCCACAACTCAAAGATATTCAGTTCAGTGTGATAGAGGAGTAAGGAAACAAGAAAATATTCACATTTAAGAAGCTGGAATCAGAGAATTTTGACGTTTTTCTTTCTTAAAAAACTACTCAAACCGATTAATCAATTATCAAAATAGTTGGCGATTAATTTAATAGTTGACAACTAATTGATTATTTATCAGCAGAATGTAGTAGCAAAATTTCACTGTGAATCTTGAAAACTTCAGAATTGGCTGGCGTCATTTTGGGTATAGTTTTTCCAATATGGAAAATAAAATATAAAAGTTTATTTCCCAAAATGTCACACTATTCCTTTCAAACTGAATATACATTAATAGTAATATCATCATTGCAGCATGCAGCCAAACAAAAATATTATTATCGCTACATAGAACATGCAGCTACATGGTGGCCTGTGGAGAGAAAATGCTCTCTCCTGCAGAGAGGGGTAATCCAATCCGGTCTCACGGGAAGGCGTATAAATAGCATGACATTACACATGTCATAACGGATGCATTTTAGGCTTTTACGCGTGTCAAAACAAAACATATCGTCCGCAGTTAGGTTTAGGCAACAAAACCACTTAGTTGGGTTTAGGAAAAACATCATGGTTGGGCTTAAAGTACGTATGGAAACAACATAACATAACTATGGAAAACACGTCACAACAAACGTAACTTGCAAAACAAAACAGCAGTCTTGAACACTAGTCTCCAGTTAAAAGTCATGTGTTTGTTGGACCCATCCGCCTCCTCACTCACCTGCCATGAGCACTTTTTATTCTACGTCACCAGCTCTGAGCGTGGCATATTCGTGTTTTTATTGCAGTCCAGCACAGGCGCACAGCAGTTTGTGAAATAGTCATAAATTTGAATGTATTAATTCGTGTACTTCGACATGAAATTCACATTTTTTTCATGATGGTCAGCACGAAATCAATTTGTATGTAATCCATGTAATCGTGAATGGGGAAGTACAAAGAGAGAGAGGTTGGGGTGGATGAACGGGTCACAAAACACCGCACTTTTGCCCAGGAGACTGGCGTTCATGTCCCGTGTGAAACCAGAAGTCAAAGTTGATTCATTTGTCACGTAACTTCCGTACTTAAGTTGCAGCACTTCCGGAGTTATTTTAAACCAAACCGCGATCTATTCCTAGACCTAACTAAGTCGTTACTAAGCGGAAATTGACACGTGCTTCACGTGTTGCCAGACATTCATAGGAAAAAGCATGAAAAATCCGTTGTTGAAAGTCGTGCTGAGTGTCACAAAAAAGGGAAATTCTTGTCTATGTACACAAATCAAATAGATGAAATTTTGTGACTATTTCACGAACTGCCGTGAGACTGTGTTGCACAGTCAATACAGACTACATGGCGTACAAATGACACGCCGAAAGCAAGAAAGGCCGTCATATCACACGCTAAATACCTTGCGTGTTATCGTGGCACTCATACGCCTTTCCGTGCGAACGTGCTGGATAGTCACAACAACCGAACACCTGTGATTGGTCAGATAGTTTACCTGCATGTGGAAAAGGGATCGCTCAGCTGGGTGTCAAAATGCTGATATGAATAACTCTGCTGCCATAATGTGTCATAACACACAACATGTATCATCATCATCATCATGTAAATGATCACAGTTGTCATCATCATCATCACTGATGCAGTCATCAGCACCGACCTCCCATGACCTCCCACTCTGTGATGGAGGATCTGTCCCCTTCAGACCCCCCTGTGTCCTCTGCTCCTTGTCCCCTCTCTAAAACCACGTCTTCACCCTCCTCCTCCTCCTCATCCTCTCCCTGCGGTCCACCCCTGCCGGCTGCTCAATTCAGCTTCTTTAACCGAGGAACAAACAAACAAAACACCCCGGGGTAATGAGGCCACCTCTGGGAATAGACACGGTGAAAGGAGCCTTGCGTATTGATGTGGGATTGACCTTTTATTGAGAGAAAGCAAAAGAAAAAGGAGATGTGGAGAGAAGAGCTCTGATCTGATGGAGTGGATTGAGCCGTCTGCTGCTGCTGGAGTGAAAAAAAGGTGACAAGACAAAACCCTGATCAGTGACTCAGGCAATGAGATAACCACCTTTTGGGGCATTGTGCTCAGAGTGCTGGTCTGGATTTAGCGTGGGCTTTCCCACACTATGAACAGGACCGGACAGTGAGAGTGTGTGAGTGTGTGAAGGGGTGACACGACCACAGTGACCCGTGGGTGTAGAGCTGTGGTGCCCCTCATCTCACATGATCACAGCAGGCTGACGGTTCATTCAGTCACACGCAGCGGGTTCAATGAAGCAGTTACACAGCTGACATATAGTTTAGGGCTGCAACTAACTCATTATTTCATTGTCGATTAATCTATAGATTATTTTTTCAATTAATCGATTAGTTGTTTGGTCTATAAAAAGTCAGAAAATGTTGATCAATCAGTGTTTCCCAAAGCCCAAGATGACGTCCTCAAATGTCTTGTTTTGTCCACAACTCAAAGATATTCAGTTTGCTGTCATAGAGGAGGAAAGAAACCAGAAAATATTCACATTTAAGAAGCTGGAATCAGAGGATTTTTAGGATTATTCATTTAAACTAGGGCTGTCAAAGTTTAAGCGATGATAACGCGTTAACACAAATTCATTTTAACACCACTAATTTCTTTAACGTATTAACACAACTTGTGATTTTCAGGTTGTAGCGGGCTCAGTTTTAAAGTTAGAGAAGTATACTGGTATCATATGAAACTAGACAACCTAATGAATCCATCGGTACCAACCATGTCATACTAGCTTGCCGTGAAGGAGGCTAAATAACGCTCCAAACTTACACAGAATTTTGGCGAGGAAAAACTGTCATGGCCATTTTCAAAGGCGTCCCTTGACCTCTGACTGAATATCTGTCATTGTTTTGTATTGTTAATTGATTTTCAGTAATAAATATATACATATATTTGCATAAAGCAGCGTATCCCATGTTGATAAGAGTATTAAATACTTGAGAAATTCTTCTTTTGACGATTTAAAGACTTATTAAGCTTTTAAAAGTTGTTTTCCCTCCAAGTTTTTGGTATACAAAGTAATTCTTTACACTTATTCTGACTCTATCAGCCTTAATTTGAAAACACACACGTGTTCTTTTATGAGGAACAGGATACAAAGAGGTCAAATACAACTACACCAACTCTGTTTGAAGATGAGCTGAAAAGCTTCTAAATATAAGCCACAGTAGTAATGGGCCGCTGAGCGCTCACAACTATGAAAAGCAAACTGATCAAGTAATTGTTTATTTGGAAAGATAGTAGCTTTAAGTATTGGTATCCTTTGTCGCAAAGCTAATTAACCTCCTCCCACGATGGGTGTTTATTTTTATTTATTTAATTCCTCATAAGTACTTCAGATCCGACCCTCTTGGATTAGAGGTGTCATGGCTTTCTTTTTTAGCGTGGAGCCTCTTACATCAAGTGCTGTTCTCTTGCTCTGTGTTATTTATTTTTTACACGAGAAGAGGTGTGGACTGTACAAAATATCAGCATGTGGGAAGTCTTAGGTCAAACACTGCTACACAAAGTGTTACACCTCTTCTGCGTGACTCTGAGGTGAGAGTGCACGGAGCGTTAAACTCGCAGATTTATTTATAGGTTAAAAGGAAACGAAGAAAAACTTACCTGCTAAAAATCCTGAGCTATCGTGGTGCAGCCCTGTAAATACAACAATCCAGTTAGAGGCATGTTTACTCCTTCTGAGAGGCATCAATACATAGCAGAATTTGGTTTCCAGTCACTTATTTTTATGCACATTTTGAAGTATTGCATTAGGAAAGCTGTATTGAAACGAAACGCCTTTGCCGAATACATTTTTATGTAGCGAACATTTAAAGGGACTGTTTGTAACTTTCAGAAATGCATGTTAACAGCGACATCTGTGGCCGTGAAATCAACGAAAGTCAACGTCGGGCTCGCGCTTGCTCGCTCTAAATATACATGAACGAGCATCGCTCAACACAGTGAGGAGACACACGTCAGCTAAAAGCACAATATCACTCTATATTTCAGCTGCTTGGCAGTAATGTTAGCTGACCAGACGAAGGTCTTTCCATGAATCACTGCTGATGCTGTGTTTGCTTTTCCTGCCTCAGCGCAGGCTGATGCAGCGGGGCTCCGCAGCGAGAAACTCGTCTCCCTCCGCCCGCAGCCGGAGTGAACAGGGAGACACCGGCACCCGGTCGGTAACGAGACGACAAGATTTCTCTCTTCAGAGTCCCGTCACTTCACACGGGAAACCTCTGTTGGTCTGGAGGAGCTGCAGCAGTTATTTCTGCACAAATGTCCACTGAACATTCACTAGATATTCTCAGAGCTAAACTAACTCTTCTGCAGTGTGGAGTGAGCGCGCGTTCAAGTCTAGAGGTGGAGCGAGTACACGAGAACCCGCGCGCTGTCTGAGTGAAGGCGAGCAGGCAGAGGAGCTGGGATGCCGGCCACACGCAAGCGTGCATATGCGAGCGCGCATGTGTCCCGACCCGCTACATTTATACGCTTAAAAAGTTACAAACAGTCCCTTTAACTCACATGACTGATCAGCTGTTTCCGCTGTTGCCGTCTTCCCGGATATATATACTTATTGTCTTTGTCTTCGTAGTCTGAACAGCATGAAACACAGCCAATACTAGCTGACATGAAAGAACAATTAAAACTTACACAATTGAAACAAATTCCTGAAGACCTCTCTCTATTTTTCTTCTCGTAGATGGTAGGAATGTCACGAGAACTGATATTTCAATACCAAGTTGATGCCAAAATTCTTAAAATGTGATGATACTAATTTTTCTACAGTACCATAGGTACCGTTGGTTGAAGACTAATGTCGTCCTGTCGTCCTGTCGTCCTGGGGACGACAGAGAACGTGTTTGGGACTCAGTAAACTCACTATTGACCCATCCAGGATACACACCCTATTTTTCCCCTGATAATGCTCCCTTGCAAACAACAAATCCGGGTTGAAATCAGCTGGACGAGAGCTAGTTAATGCTGGCTGTTAGCTTCGTGCAGGACTGTGCTGCTTACCGGCTGCTAAATGTTATTTTGTAAAATGTATTTTTTGTCAAGAAGAAATATAAAATAGATAATAGAGAGGGAATTATGACCTGTTGAACTTCCAATCAAATCAAATATCTGGTTGCAAAAAACCAAGATAGCGACAGCCAGAATGCTGAACTCGAGGTTTCAAAACGACAGTCCACAAACCAATGGGTGACATCACGCTGACTACGTCCACTTCTTATGTACAGTTTATTGATAGAGGATGAAATGATTGTCATCGCGCAAACTTTCCAGAGTTGTGAAATCCTCCCTCATGTTCTAACAAACCGCTGTGCAGTGTTTAGGTGTTAGATAAGCCTTGAAACTCATGGATGTGTCTCTCAAACTGGTTTAAAGCTCCAGCATACAGGACAGGTCCAGTCCCGAGTGGCTGGCAGCAGCTTTTATTTTGAAAATGCCCAATCAGATATTATCAGCGTCACTTAAGGTGAACAAGGAATTTATTTTTATTTATACTATTTTCAAATCAGACAATCCTCACGAGGCTCCAACTAGCACGTTCAGACATGAGATTTACCTAAAACAAGATTCCAACAGCTTTTTATTAACTTTGCAGCCAATGATGCCGATAATTACCACAGCCATCGTTTGCAGGAGGAAATGTCATTATGCGTCTTTTGTGTTTTTGCTCATTATCTTTGCTCATCACTAATCCCAAACGTGTTGGCGTGTGCACTGTGCATTCCCCCGTTATCTGCAGACAAAATGTACAATTGTCAATTTATTAAACGGCAACATTTCTGGCAAAAAGACACAACGTAAAAGGTATAATTTATCTTTACCTGTCTTGTCCCCTAAAGACAGCATGAACTGGACTCTTTTAACCCTTAGATGCATACCTCAGGTCTTTATTACACCCTGTCGTACTCATTCATTTCATTCAGTCATTAAAGTTTAAATGGTGGTAGAGGCCTGAGGTTTGTAAAAGACGTGTTACACAGCGGTAATGTTGTGTTCTCCTGTTTGGCCTCATGATGACATTGTTCTGTTACTACTGTATCACATATGGTTTCTGTGACGTCACCCGAAGGATTCTGAAGAGCCGTTGTGAAGCTCTAAGTGGGCGGTTCCGGCAGTTAGCGACCTGGTACGTCACCCGCCTGTCACTCAAAGCGGCCATGCTGTCATTATGCCGGACTTTAAGCCTCAATATAATGTTAACGGGTGAGTTATATAAAAATTCACCGCTGTAGAGTTTGCATGAACGGGGAATTTAACTATAGAGACCAAAACAGTTTCTTGCACCAGGCTGTAAACGTGTTTGTTTCTGCTGTAAAGTTGGGCATTTTAACATGAAAGTCTACGAGGATTGACTCACTTTTGGAGCCTCAAGTGGCCGTTTGAGGAACTGCAGTTTTTAGCACTTCGCGTTGGCTTCATTTTTCAGCACCGGAGGTTTCCGATGGGGTGAATCAGTGAATGAGAGGCAAATTGTAAAGTGTCTTGTCCAGTAAGGTAGAATGGTGCTATATTAATGTAGTCAATTTACCAAATATAGCAGGCTACTCTGAATAATATGAATGAATTAACATCACATCATCTACTGTAGATGGCAGCTGGACAGCAGACCTCAGATCAGCTCTTACTGCTTGTTTCCTCCAGTCTGTGAAATCCTGCAGATGCCGTTAGGAGCACTGGAGGACACAGAGGAACATGATTTTTTTTCAAGTTACCTGTTTCATGCACTACTGTCACGATATAGCGACCGTTTTATAAAAATAACTTTCATATCATATCATATTTGCTCCAATCTCGCCTACTTCAGCTTTAATTCGTACGTCAATATATTATTTTGAACCGTTGTTTTTGTCATGAATACATAATATTACGCGGCGAAAAAGCAGCATAGTTTTTTCTGGAACAAGGTCGATTTTTCTGAGCTTTTGCACCACGCATAAAGGCATCAACCAATCACGTTGTGCAGATAGATAGAAGATGACAGATGGATAGATATTGTCATCGTATTGTATTAAATACAACGAGATTCACAGTTGCCACTTCTGGTCAGTGCTTTAAAACAAATACTGCCAATCACATTGTGCAGAACGGACATATTCAAAACAACACGGAAGCTCCGCAGTCCAAACCAAGACGACAAACTGTATTACTCCTTTCAACCGTGACAAAGGCAGCGCAGACCAGATCCACTCCTTCACTTCTTTCCTTTCACAATAAAAGACATATAATTAATTGCAGGCGAGTATTGCATTTGCATTTTGGTGTCATTTACTTGTCACGCCCCCAGTGTGTAAAAGCCTTTAATCTGCTTTATATATATAAGTGCCAGGTCACTAGAGAGCAGAGGTACGTAGGAATGTTTAAATAAACATGCGTTTATGTGTTAAGAAGATGCCGTCTACTGGAATAGAATCACCACCTTCTGAAACGTAAATAATAATCAAACAAAAGAATTGGCTCCTGTTTTCTGTCGCTCCGCTCAGACCTGTCAACCTCGGTGGTGTTGTTGTTGTCGTGCCGTATACGCCGAGTATTTGCGGCAGCGAAGGCCGGGGCCAGAGTGAGGGGCAGCTGCCAATGCTGGAACCGGTGTGACAGTTGTAAATGACTGGCCCGATCGGCTCCTTGTAGTAATTATCTAAATGGGCTCATTCAAAACCTCTTCATTGTGGAATCAGTTAATTAATTAGCTGTTTCACTGACAGGATAATGGTGAGAGCATGCTAAATAGATTAGTCTGGAACTTGATTTATCGTTGCAAGGCGCCCCCCACCCAACTCTGTTTATCACCACCTCTCACCCCCCCTTTCTCTCTCTCTGTTTTTCTCTTGTCTTTGTAGCATCTATAACAGCCACCCATCTACTCACTGAATCCCCCCACACTAGATACAAAGCTGCTGAGCTGATAAGGTAAATAAATTTGGATGTAGAAGTGGAGAAGAAAGTGATATCTAGCAGAACAGGTTGTTCAGTTTCTACACGATGAGGGATACAGAAGCTCAGGTAAGATGGAGAAACTGTTAACAAGGCAGCTGAATAACTGTGCGTGAGTTACATTTTGTTGAATTTGCAGATCACTATCACGAGTATTTATCTTTCAAATGGGAGAAACAATGTGTTGCTGTATCTGATCTCATCTTATCTGCTTTGTTTTCGCTCCTCTAAAGAAAGAAAAAGTTGATTCTTTTTATGAAAAAAACAACAAATCCAAAATAGATCACAGATATATCTGCCTGCCAGGTTGGTCTCTTCATAGACATTTATATGTTCATATAGAAAAATATTCTTTAATTTAACACAGAGAGCTTGTTTCAGATAAATTGGCAGGACCGGAATTAACAGCCAATGAGGCCCCAGGGCGAAGATGAGCTGCCGGGCCTCTTTAACCCCCTCACTCTCCCACCGTCTGTGCATTATGTGCATCTTCTCTATGTTAGGATGCTACCTGGCCACACATTGAGATGGAAATGTGCAACATGTCAGCACAAAACTGAAATAACGAAGGTCTTAAAACGAGGGCTGTCAAAGTTAACGCGATAATGCAATAAAAGCAAATTTGTGATTGACTTGTGATTTGTTTTACCTCGTCGCGGGCTCAGTTTTAAAGCTGGAGTGAAGATACTGGCATCATATGAAACTAGAAAACCTAATGAATCCATCGGTACCAACCATGTCACACTAGTTTGTTGTGAAAGCGGCTAAATAACGCTCCAAACTTACACTAATTTTTGGCGAGGAAACACTGGCCTGGCCATTTCCAAAGGGGTCCCTTGACCTCTGACCTCCAGATCAGTGAATGTAAATGGGTTCTATGGGTACCCACGAGTCTCCCCTTTACAGACATGCCCACTTTATGATCATCTCATGCAGTTTGGGGCAAGTCATAGTCAAGTCAGCACACTGACACACTGACAGCTGTTGTTGCCTGTTGGGCTGCAGTTTGCCATGTTATGATTGGAGCATATTGTTTTATGCTAAATGCAGTACCTGTGAGGGTTTCTGGACAATATCTGTCATTGTTTTATGTTGTTATTTATTTCAAATAATAAATATATACATATGTTTGCATAAAGCAGCATATATGTCCACTCCCGAGTTGATAAGAGGATTAATTACTTGACAAATCTCCCTTTAAGGTACATTTTGAACAGAAAAAAATGTGTGATTGATTTGCGATTAATTGCAGTAGTATTTTAAACGATCCTAATTTGTATATAAGAATCCCTCTCTTCCTGTAAAATATTACAATATGTTTCTTGAACTCGCGAGTAGAGCGGGGTCGTACGTTTGTGTCTGGATGTCATTTGCTGTCAGGGTCCCCATTACTCAGTAAACATGATGTCAGCAGTATTTATTGGGATTATTTCGTCGGTTAAAAGTAGTTTGAAGTCGGGTGAACGGACCCTTTAATACAATTTAATTTCCCTTAAGCAAGGCATTCAACCTCCAGCAGCTTCAGAGTGGTAAAATATACTGTGTCATTGAAATTGCGTTGCTAGGAAACAGCTTGGGTCCAAGTGTATTTCCTTTATTTGTTGATAATAAGGAAAAACTGCAACATTAAATAAACATTTAAAGAGTTGAAAACACTGAAAACCTTTTATCAGTTTGTAAATACTGATAAGAATAATCATAATCGTGCTACGTTAAGCAGCAGACAGTACATTTAACATATCCTTTCTATACATTCACATATATTCTCTGCTCTGCCGGAGCTGCAGCTCAAGTGGATCAAGCACAATGACCACTCACCCACTTAATAATGATAAAAAATAATTTGGAACTTCAAGTGCTCAGCCCTTCCTGTTTTATTCTGTACACTATTCACACCAGCAGACGATAGCTGACGGTGCGCGTTGGCCTTCGAATTGAATTGGAACTGAACTAAAATGAATTTAATTGAATTGAACTGGATGTGCTCGATAGTCTGATGCAGCATCAGAAATAATAAAAGAATAATCTTTGGAGTGTGACTACATTTCGACGCGTATAAATCATATATATACAAGAGTGGAATAATGCATGAGCTGAAGAGATTTGTATTTAAAAAACGCTCAAATCTCATAATCTGGTTTACAGAGGGAAAAAAAACAGGTCTATTTATAATAAAATCTAAAATCAGACAGTTGAAGGCACTCGTTATTTGAGTGATACGTTGGGTCAACTCTTGGTCAGCTCTTGAAAAAAAACAAAAAAAAACATCTAAATTAGTCCCGCTAATGTTTTCATGTGTCAGCGGTGATAAGCAGAGAGAAATAAAAACACCCACACATCAGATTAACACAAAGTCACATAAAAAAAAAACATCTGATAAAATAGTGTCGGGAGGAAAAAGACAGACGTGGGTTGTAGGGGCGGAGTGTTTGGGGGGGAGGAGGAGGATTATTGAGACACAGAAAGAGTGTGTAAAAAAAAAAGAAGGTGTTATTGAGAGCACTGGAATCACTTGATTAATCAAGAAAGAGAGGCAGAGCTCTCTCCTGCCGATGTCCAATCAAAGCTGGAGCAGCTCTGGGCGCTGCACGGCGGGCCAAATCCTCTTGTTGCTCCACCAGGAGCATGAAAGCCAGGAGGGGAGTCTCCTTTTGTCCGCACAAAGGCAACCCTAACGTGCTTTCACTGCGACAAGGAATGGGAGGGCTGTTTGAAAAACAGCCAACAAGAGGTGCGAATAAGATGCCCATTCATCTCCCGAGCTTTACACTAATTCCCCCGACCGTCTCCTTTTCTTTCCTTCGTCTGCTCCGCCACAAAACAACAAACAGCGAGAGGGAGTGAAAACACTAGGATCTGGGGGGCTTAGAGCAGACGTGTAATCCCTGCTACTTCTGACCCTCCATCGGTGTGTAAGTCCCTGACCTCCCCATTGAGGGGCCGGGATGTGTGACTAAAGGACGGGTGACCCTCGCGCACACACATTTGCACTCATACACACATCCTATTGCCCCCAACGCAGCCCCTCACTCACACACCCCACACTCCAAGCCTTTTAAAGAGCTGAGCTAAGGAATTCAGGCTTTGGAACACCTCTGCGGCGCTGAAAAGAGTGAGTCTGTGAGGAGTCTATAAGTAGGGCCAGGCCTGATCGTGTTTCTTTTCTCCCACCATTTAATTCGTCTTTAGAGGCCATCTCGTTAACACGATCTTCCCTCGCTTTTTTCTTACCTCCGTCCCCTCTCAGAGAGACCCCCCCTCCCCTCTCCATCTTGCCCAACTTCAAAGGTCCCCGCCAGCCGAGGAAAGAAAGTCACCTCTTTCTTCCATTCAGCGTCTCTCGTCTCTTCTCGCTCCTCTTTTTCTCGCCGTGGCTTTCTTTCTCTCCGCTCTCCTCGCTTCTTCCCTAAAGCGGCCGCCGAGAAATCATCTCACTTTCTGCCGCTGCTTTGCATTTGAAAAAAGGAGTAATTAGCCAGAGGCTGCGGGGAGGGGGAGACGGGGCTGAGCGAAGGAGGCGTTGAAGAGAGAAAGAGGAGAAGAAGAAGAAGATGGCCCCTCCTTGCTCTCTGTGTTCCCCCACCTTGTCCGCCATCAAGCCTAGAGGCCAGTCTGTTCTACACGTCCTCTACTACACATCCTCTACCTGCACATCCTACACATCCTCTACTACACATCCTCTACCTGCACATCCTACACATCCTCTACTACACATCCTCTACCTGCACATCCTACACATCCTCTACGACAAATCCTCTACCTGCACATCCTACACATCCTCTACCTGCACATCCTACACATCCTCTACCTGCACATCCTACACATCCTCTACCTGCACATCCTACACATCCTCTACGACAAATCCTCTACCTGCACATCCTACACATCCTCTACCTGCACATCCTACACATCCTCTACCTGCACATCCTACACATCCTCTACCTGCACATCCTACACATCCTCTACGACAAATCCTCTACCTGCACATCCTACACATCCTCTACTACACATCCTTTACCTGTACATCCTACACATCCTCTACCTACACATCCTCTACTACACATCCTCTACCAACACATCCTCTACCTGCACATCCTACACATCTTCTACGAATGCATCCTCTACCTACGCATCCTCTACCGACACATCCTCTACCTGCACATCCTACACATCCTCTACCTACACATCCTCTACCTACACATCCTCTACCTACACATCCTCTACCTACGCACCTTTATCCTACACATCCTCTACCTACACATCCTCTACCTACGCATCCTCTACCTACACATCCTCTACCTACACATCCTACACATCCTCTACCTACACATCCTCTACCTACACATCCTCTACTTGGGGCGACGCAACAGTCGTCCTTCATCGCCGCTAGTTCTTTGGCGTGGGCTTGGTGTGTCTGGGCCTCGAGGGGGCCCCGAAAATGAAGAGCCACTGATTTCTTTGCAGCTGCTCTGCTGCAGTTCAGCTTCACATAAACAATTTTTATTGCAGAAATGTGTCTTTTCATAAATAGAGAAAGCGCTGACACATATTTGTGGCCACATGCCGGGATTATAAGCAACTATTCTGTCCGAACAATGTCAAAAACCCAAATCCTATCACGGTTATCTCACTTCGTGCGTATTTCATTTCAGGACCCGGTGCAGTCCCTGTGGTGTTGCTTCAATTCATTCACTGTGTGACAGTCTATTTCAATAATCTACATGCGTATAGCCATAAGGCAGAGATAGGCTCAGCCCAAGCATATCTAAAGGTGCAGTGTAATCCTGTAATATGCAGAGTAGTGAGGAAAATTCATTCTCCCCTCACGCCCATCGGGGTCTTAAGCCCCCTGATGCAGCTGATAGGGATCCGGTGTTATCTCCACAACACAGAACAATTTAACACACTCACCCTGCCACACACACACACACACACACACACACACACACACACACACACACACACACACACACACACACACACACACACAGAAACCAGCCCCATGACCACCTTCTGCATGTGCGCACACACATTTGCACACAGCTGCTTCACGTCAAAAGGAACATTCAAATGCACATTGACTCTCCCTGTTCGCGTTTCTTTCTCTACATCTCTGTGAAGCTACAGCACGCACACGCACACACACACACACACACACACACATGCACACACATTAGTAGCTTCCTCCTCATGTACCCTCTTACCTCAGATTCACCGCTGTAAAGTACCACAAATGACAATCAAATGGAGGCATGGCTTTCCTCTGTGTTCTGGTGTTGATGTCTTCCTATAGTTTGTTCAATGCCCTGCATTATGTTGAAAATAAAAACATAGAAAGTGGAAAAAGAGAGGAAGCAAGAGGAGAGGGAACGAGGAGAGGAAAGGATAATAGAGGAGAGGGAACAAGGAGAGGAAAGGACAATAGAGGAGAGGAAATGAGAGGTGATGACATAAGAGAAGAGGAAACTAGAGGAGGAGAAACAAGAAGGGCCAGGGGAAATAAGAGGAGAGGAAACAAGCGACGATAGTAGAGGAAATTAGGAAACGAGGAAACAAAATGAAAGGAGAGGAAAGAAGTAGAGAGGAAACAAGAGAAAGAAGTATAGAGGAAACAAGATAAGAGCATAGGAAAGAAGTAGAGAGGAAACAAGAGAAGAGCATAGGAAAAAAGTAGAGAGGGGAATGAGAAGAGGAGAGGAAAGGAGTAGAAAGGAAACGAGGGAACAGGAGAGGAAACAAGAGGAGTGGAAATGAGAGGAGAAAAGGAAAGGAGAGGAGAGGAAATGGAAGGGGAGGAGAGGAGAGGAAACGAGAGATGACGAAATGAGAGGAAGAGAAACGAGAAGACCCAGAGGAGTGGAGAGGAAACAAGATAGTAGAGGAGATTAAGAAACGAGAGTAGGAAATGTAGAGGAGAGGAAACAAGGAAAGGAAATGTGAGGAGAAGAGAGGCGGGAGGAGAGGAAACAAGAGGATAAGAAAGGAGAGGAAAGGAACCAAGAGGAGAGGAGACGAGACGAGACAAGTGGAAACGAAAGGAGAGGAGAGGAAACAAAGAAAGGAGAGGGAAGAAGGGGAAACAAAGGGAGAGGAATAGAGTAGAGAGGAAACGAAAGGAGAGTAGAGGAAACGAGAGGTAAGGAAACGAGGAGAGGAAACGAGAGTAGAGGAAAGGAGGCAAGAGGAGAAAAACCAAATGGAGTGGAAACAAAAGGAAATGAGAAGAGATGAAACAAGGAGAGGAAACAAGAGCAGAGGAAATTAGGAGGGAAGTCGAGAGGAGAGGAGAGGAGGTGAGGTCATAGAGAGCATGAGGGTGCATCCAGAGGAGACGATGTTGGTTTAGTCTCCTCTCTCTTGTTTGTATAGTCTGGTCTGGTTGCTGTTGTTGACTGAAGCTCATATCACTGTTTTATCTGAAGGAAAGTTCAATGCGTCTCCAGACTCTCCATGACGCCTCGCCGTGCAGCTCTGTCACAACAAAGCTTCACTCCAGCAGCTCTACGTTTCACTGATAATTCTGCCTGCTCGTGCCTAAATCAATATTCCTTCTGTGGTTTGTTTTCTGGAAGCAGCCATAACTTGGCACGCGAGTGTTGATCCTTGGTATGGCACATATGGGCCGTGGTGTTAATTCTTAGCACTGTATATCCTGCACTGTTGATTGTGTCCAGTGTTGACTCTGGAGAAGCGCCGCTTGTTGATTCGCTTGTGTACATCTGCTGTCAGGGCCCCCAGTGGTGGCCCGCTAAACGGGAAGAGCCTGCCTGGCAGAGCGAGGGTTGTTTGTCTGCTTCCAAACATATTGATCTCCTGCAGAAGGGAAAACATTAGCGATAGCGTCTGCACAGGCTGGGCTGGAGGTGGGTAAATAGCTTTGTCAGGTCTGGCGAGCCTCCTCTGCCTTGTAGGAAATGAATAGCAGGTGTATTTGCTGAGCGTTTGCAGGAGGGAATCTCCTGCCAGGCTGACGAGGCAGGCGCAGCGATGGGATGTCACAGCAGACCCTGACTCCTTTTCTGGTCACTAATGGGTGTTTTTAAGAGAGGAGGCTTTGTCTGTATATCCCTACAGCAATCCTAGATCCTCCTTTTGCTGGTCAGAAATACGAAATTATTGATTTAAAGGTCCAGCGTGTAGCATTTAGGGAGATCTATTGGCAGAAATAAATGTTTTCTTTAGTGTATAATCACCTGAAAATAGGAATCGTTGTGTTTTCTTTACCTTAGAATGAGCCGTTTCTATCTATTTATTGCACGGCTTTGTTGAAGGCTCGATTCTGATTGGTCAATCACGCCGTTCTACGGTCTATTATTTCTTTATAACAGACCGTTGCTATGTATAACAGACCGTTGCTATGTATAAAAGACTGTTGCTATGTATAACAGACCGTTGCTATGTATAACAGACCGTTGCTATGGGCGCAGTTCTGTTCTCGGACTCTGGCGGACAGTTTTTGTGTCAAATGATTGATTTCTAGTAAGTAGCTGTGTAATAAGCGGGATAATGTACAGCTAGCGGGTCATTGTTGTGAAATAAACCCTGCATATTGTCCCTTACATAGAGCGGGTCCTCTTCACGGAGCCGGCCGCCATGTTTCTACAGTAGCCCAGAATGGACAAACCAAACACTGACTCTAGACAGAACCATTTCGCGTTTTCATGTTTTCACATCGGCCACCGTAGATCTCCTACACGCTCGGCACACGGAAGAAGTTTCAGTTGGTTGCAATCTGCAACCTCACCGCTAGTTGCCGCCAAATCCTACACACTGCACCTTTTAAATAACGCCTAATTTCTTATGATGAATAGATTTTATTTGCTTGTTTTGCAAATTTGCTATTAAAAAATAGTCAATTTATAGGCTTGATTCCTCATAATAAATGATCCCAGAACTTTGCTTATTGTCTTTGCACTTCTATTTAGCACCCAAACACACAGCAGACAGAGACAGAGGAGGAGTCCAGGATATGAATATTTAACAGTAGCCTCTTGCAGCGCAGAGCCTGCCAGTCATTGTCAAATAGGACTTAATCTTTTCAATTTCTGGGTGCAAATATTCACACTGGCCACTGTTTGTTGCCCAGATTAATGAGGCTCTCTGCCCATAATCCTCTGCTGCTAATTCAAGTGGCCGCCGGTGCGGTTAGCCAGGGGAGGACGGGATGCTGAGAGCACATACATAGCCGAGATTACCTCCTCCTCCTCCTACGCCTCCCTCCATCCCCCCCTTTTTTGCCCACTTTGTCGTGCTGCTGAGTCGAGTCCAATTCACCCTCTGCGTCTGCACACAGCTGACCAATGCAATAGTGGTGTATTTATATACAGTACATATATATATATATATATGGAGAGAGAGAGAGAAAGAGAGAGAGAATGGCTGGGACAATACAAATGCATCTGATCATTTGATTAGCATCATAAAATAATTTCTATGGTGTTTGTTTACATCTTGTAGCAGGAGTTATGTAATCACCATTTCGTCCGTGTAACCGACGGTAATCCAGCTGGCTTGCAGCCCAGTGAGCCTTAAAAAGCAGAGCATATAGCAAACACACGTCTAAATAATTTAAATATCTGCAGTGATGGAAAAGTAATTGAATTCTTTCCCAGTTATATATTTTTTTTTTTAGTGAAAAGCCAGCAGCATTTAACATTTCTGGCGTTCAGCTGAAGGGAACAACCTCGGAATAGATTTGTCTTTGTTGACAGATGTGATAAATCCATTTGAAAATATGCTTAACTTTTGGACTGTTTTTTAAGAAAAAATCTTCTTTACACTTTAATAGTTATGTAAATAATAGTTTGTGGTGTTTTTTTTCATTTAAGAATGTCTTCACCAACATGCCTACAGTGAAATTAAATTGCAGAATTGAATTAGAAACAAGTTATATTGTTATAAACTTCACTTGACACCCTCTTTTGCTGTAACTCTCTGGTTGATGTGACACTTTGTCGGCACACTGCTTTAGCATTAAAACTAATCATGCCTGTGAGTAAGTCAAGTCAGTTTATTTATATAGCACAGTTTAAAAACTACTGCTTTACACAGTAAAAAGGAAAAAGGCAGAAGTTGACAAATGACACAAACACATATTCGAGAGCCAGAGAACAAAGGTGGGTGACGTTAAAATTGGAGTAATAAGGCATGATTTGTATTTATTTTGTTAGTAGACGTGCATCCTCACCAGCTGAAGGCGTCTGACTGACTCCCAGATATAAAATGCGTTATGCAATTATCCAGGCAAGAAGAACTAACAGCATGAATTATTGTCCTCGAAATCTCTAAAAGAGAAAATGTGTTTGACCTTGCTGGTAAAAAGATGACGTAACAACAGCATCTATTTGTTTATCAAATTTGAAAGTCAACAATGCAACATATGTATTCAGATATTTCTGTTTAAGCCAAACAACATCCATACATCCATTTAGTTAACTCTACTGAAGACGAGGAATCAGCCGTCAAACACAGTTGGAGGAACTTAATAAAAAGTGATGAAAATTCAATGAATTAAAAGCTGAAATATTGTTTGAGTAAAAACACAAGATCATAAAATGAGCTCAAACATTTAATCTAAAGTTCTAGCCTTAATAATATGCTGTTACTCTTTCATTCATTCATTATTTTTCCATTCTTGTAACTACTCTGCATTCCTTAAAGGTCCCATATCGTGCTCATTCTCAGGTTCATACTTGTATTTAGTGTTTCTACTAGAACATGTTTACATGCTGTAATGTTAAAAAAAACCCTTTATTTTCCTCATACTGTCAGTCTAAGTATACCTGTATTCACCCTCTCGGTCTGAAACGCTCCGTTTTAGCGCATTTTGACGGAATTGCAACAGAATTGCGTTGCTAGGCAACAGCTTGCGTCCATGTGTACTTCCTGTCAGCTGATGACATTCACATACACTGCAACCAGGAAATAATCTGGGACACATTTATAATGTTGACGTTTAAAATTGTGTCAAGGGTCTAAATATTGTATATTTGTGACATCACGAATGTGCAGAAATCCTGACGGCTTGTTTCAAATGCAGAGTTTCTGAATTCGGACTGTGTGTGTTTCCCTGTGGATTGAGTGTTTCGATACTTTCACAGTATTTATATAGGACTTAAGCCTGCTTTATAATAAAAAAACATGAAAATCTCACTTTTTTATAATATGTGACCTTTAAGACTTTGTTCTCTTACTTTCTCTAAGATGTTTCATGTTTTCTCTTTCCCTCTGCACGTCATGTTGTTCAGACATTAATGTCCCCCTACGGGATGAATGCTACTGACTTTGGTGATCCCCTGACTTTTAATCTAGTGTCACCATCAGGTCAAACATTTTCATTGCTCAATACTTTAGTTTATGACCAAATATCTGCAAAACTAATGACATCCCCATCAGCCTCAGCTTTGCTTTGTATTTAGTGCTAATTAGCGACTGTTAGCATGCTGACACGCTAAACTAAGATGGTGAACATCATAAATATGATACCTGCTAAACATCAGCATGTTAGCATTGTCCCTGTGAGAATATTAGCATGCTATGGTTGCCAACGTCCTTTAATGGAAAAAAGGAACCCAAGGACCAATAACAAACATTTGCTCTATAAAATGCTCATTTTGTCCAAAACGACGGGTCTGAATTATCACCCATCACATTTACCAAAGCCCATGTATTAAGACAAGCAAACACACAAACCTGAGTTTTGTATTTTTGAGCGACAGGAATATAACAGATTATCATTCGAGAATTTCCTTTGGGCTGTGCAAAACAACATTTTAGCATATATCTTATTTCTCATTCCTTAGAATAAAATAGAATTGCATTTTCCCACTCCCCTTTTTTTTTGCCGGCGGACTACACTCGTAGGTTTTAAATCGAGTCACGACCCGTGAGGTGAGCGGCATAACATGACAGACAGGCTGAGGGATGGCAGATCAGGAGGGTTTCCTTCTATCTCATACATTCTCTCACCCTGTTTTAATAATAGTCTAACCTGTGATATTTCTCTCAGATAGATTTGCACTGAATTCTCAAAAATACAGAACAAAGTGCGTCCCTTATCAGTTCAACATGTCTTTTTAGTTTCCAATTACGGGATGATTTCTTATTTTAAGGGGACGGCTGGCAACCCTGTAGCATGTTGATGTTAGCATTTAGCCAGCTGTGCGTAAGTTCAGCCTCACAGACTCTAAACAGTGATGAAGATTATGATTTTTCCTTGACGAATGTATCCAACAGGAGCAGTTTCTTGCTATGAGATGTAACACAGTGATGCTTTCCTTCGTTGTGGTTCATACAGAAGTCTACATGTCTGTCAGTCTGCTGGTCCCGCTGCCACGGGCGGTCCAGATATCCGGCTGACCCTCCTGATCCTTCCTCAAGGTGGCCGAGATGAGGTCAGAGGTCGACGCCTCACACACTTCTCACTCCCACTCCCTCGGAGGTGTAAAACACTCTCCCAGTCAGCTGCCTCCACCCCTTGTATTTCCTCTGGTTTTTCTTCCCAGGAAATGATGCCATCCCTCTCTCCTCCTGGTTACTAACCAGAGCTCTTTAACTAAAAGCACCTTCCATCCATCGCTTGGTCCATTAGTGCTGCCAGATGGGGGAGGCTGGGTCCTGGCGGCAGTGTGTGACCCTACTCTGATTAATAGAGTAGGTGAGGGCAAAGGTGCAACGCCCACCCCCATTCATTACCTCATTAGGATGGCCCACAGTGAAAGGTGATCTCCCTCATTATATCTCAATGACAGGGGCTGAACTCAACACAGTGTGAGCCATGCAGTCATGCTTTTTACTCTCCATCCACCTGTTTTTTTACACTGCGCCACATAAAGTCACACCACTTTACCCAGCGGTTGACTGCAGGAAGGAAATCCAACCTGATGAACGGCAACTTGTGACTCCGGCTCCCCCCAGGAACAATGCTCCAATTATCTATTCACAGGTGCTGTGTACAGTAGGATACAGCATCAAGTGTGTGTTTATTTGTCTGCACGCGCTTGTTTGTGCGAAGTATAATGTGGGATTTAGTGCTCGAAGGGTGGAAGGTGAATCTGCTTGTTTGAATTACTCCTTTATTCTGCGTGTTTGAGAGGGTTATATTTGAGATTCCTGCCATGTTTGTTTTCCTTTATGATAGCTTCCCCTCCCACCCCCCGTTCTGCCTGTCCTTCTATTCACAACACTTTTATTCATTTCACTGCAGATTCCTGGTGAGCAAAAGTGCTTCACATAAAAGTGAATAATGTTGTTTTTAATTCAAGACACATTTGAAAGAGTGAAAATTGAAAGTGTAAAGAAAGAAAACATTCTATGTTTTTGTGGCTGCAAAATATAAAAAAAAAAAAAAACCCTGAGAAAAAAAATCTTCACACATACAGAGGGAAGGTTTCTTTATATAAAGGTGTATGAATTCTAAACAACATCCAAACCCTGATCTATCTTTCTTCCTCTGTGCCGTAGAGCTCCTTTAAAACACATCAACGCGCCTCACTGTGTCACTGGGTGACATGTTCCTTCATCACCATGAACACACACACACACTGACTCAATCCCACACACACCGTCCTGCCGCCACTAATACTCACTAGAGCACCAAATGGGGATTAATCCGCCGCTGAAAGTAGTCCCCAATAAATGCACCAGTTCCTCCTTTTTGTTTGTTAAAAACTACAGTATTAATCTCACATGTTTTATCTATTCAAAATGTAACTTAAAGGGAGATTTATCAAGTATTTAATACTCTTATCAACATGGGAGTGGGCAAATATGCTGCTTTATGCAAATGTATGTATATATCTATTATTGGAAATCAATTAACAACACAAAACAATGAGCGATATTGTCCAGAAACCCTCACAGGTACTGCATTTAGCATAAAACAATATGTTCAAATCATAACATTTGACATAACAGAACCATTTTCGTTCACATATCTTATGTATCTAAACCATGACAGTTTTTTCTCACCAAAATTTATCGCAAGTTTGGAGCGTTATTTAACCTCCTTCACGACAAGCTAGTATGATATGGTTGGTATCAGTGGATTCCTTAGGTTTTCTAGTTTCATATGATAGCAGATATCTTCACTGTCGCTTTAAAACCACAGAAAGATTGATAAATGCGTTAAAGAAATCAGTGGATTTACATGTGAGAGACTGTCCAAAACGATTCATTGCTTAGAGACTACAACAACCCGCAAAAGGCACAGAGCTCTTGGAGAGAAATCAAGGAGGCCGTGCGATACAGCCAGGAGGAGGAGGATGACACATTATATGAACTAATTCTTTCAAGCATACTCAACCCCGAATGCATTGTTGGTTTTGGTCTTGGAATTTGTTAACAATGATAAAAATGTACAAATAACTCCAGTTATGTCATTTAAAGTGGGCCAATGTAATCTTTCCTGAACAGTGGACAGCTGTAGGATAACGATGAACGTTAAAGCGTAGTGTAACAGTACAGTAGGACATACCAGCCCATTCTCATTCCCAGGGCGTCAAATACAGATGCTCTTTCACGGCTGTCGGCGTTTGATACCGCCGCTCAAGGCACCCTTAAAGTGGCAGTAGGCGTCAAACTTTCTCATTTTACAGCTAAACCGTGCACTACAAGTATGATTCTGGAAACATCTGAGGAGAGAAATAGGCATTAACGTAACATAATATTGATTTATATTTGATCAGCGTGGCCTAGTTTGACCGTTTGGTCGGAGTTTGCGAGTGATAGACAGCAGACCTCAGCTCTTACTGCTTGTTTTCATCTGGTCTGTGAAATCTTACTAACTTTTTTTAATCAATCTCGCCTACTTCAGCTTCAAGCGGCGGTATGAAACGCACCAGGCTTTCTATTAACTACAATGTAAACTCATCTGCAGCAACAGTAAACGCTCAGAGAAAGTGCCGTGGTGACGTAGTGGAAAGAGCAAAAGAGACACACCAGGTGGGTAACAGGGGAGGTGGATGGATCCAACAAACACAGGGCTTTCATCCAGGAGACCGCTGTTCGTGTCCCGTGTGTTAAGTTTCAATTTCACGTTACAATTAGCTGTTAGTTCGTGTCCCGTGTTCACAACGTTCAGTGTCATTTTCACTACAAACATAGTAGTTTTAAGCCCAACCATTTAGTTTTTTCCTAAATCTGACTAAGTGGTTTTGTTGCCTACACTTAAGCAAGTGTTTTTGTGTAATTCACATTAAGCATGTGTTTACGGAGACCGAAAAGTGACGCAGAGAGATGAGAACGTGTTGGACAAACTTACTCAGTAATGTCAGATATACAGCAATACCTAATGTTTGCTCACACGATGTAATGTTGTGTGTGAGTGTATGGAATTATTTAGGTGTTAGTTTTATTTCTTATGGATTCAAGTTTTCATCTCCAAGAGTGAGAGTGTTTTTCTTCTTCTTTGAAAAGCTCCATAGTCTTGATCTACCTTTATATAAATAGATGTGCTAATTTATGTGAGCACCAACAGAGAGATTTAAAAATGACAAATGACGTGTGTGTGTGATATGTGTGCACGCTTATATGCTCGAATGTAACCGAGGCCTTGAATATTTATATATTTGTGAGCGCTGGTTGGCTGCCTCCAGTGGGACAGAGGTGTTGGTGGGCTGAGCAGAGGGAGACGGCAGCGGGGAAAGATGGAGGGGAAAGAGAGAGTCCCTCAGGCGTGTCCGGGCTCTGATGGCTCCCCTGACAACCTCCTCTGTAATGGTCTCCCTCTCTCTCTGAGTGCTGTGAAATTGCAGGCCGGCGCTCTACAGCTGAGGACTCCGAGGAGACAAACGGCCTTTTAATTCAGAGCGCAGAGAGGTGACGGAGAGGGAGGCCCTAAGGGAGGGCTACCAGTCAGACATCCATCATACTAACCTCTCCCTTGGGACCGGCCCTGCCAAAGAGGGGCCCTGGAGGTGGTCTTGAGCGTACGTGTGTGCGAGCGTGCATGCGTGCGTGCGCGTCTTCGGGGTTGGGGTGACACCGCATGCATGGAATGGCGGCTGCAGGAAGGAGAGGTTTAGGAAGCGGTCTGCTCAGGTGTCCAGGCTGTCAGGGTGGAGGGGAGTGGTGGAGGTGGGAGGTGGGAGGTGGGAGGTGGGAGGTGGGGGTGGATTTCTTTTCTCCGTGTCTCACATTTATATATTTCTTCTTTTCCCTTCATTTCAGCTCACAGTGCACAGCAGCGCCCACAAAAAAAGAGAGCTACTCCATCAGAAAGAAGGTCCTATTTGCTTGTTTTTAAAAATATTTTCTCAGAATTCAATTACTGCAAATATTAACCTTTATTTCTGTCATCCTTAGTGCGTAGATTGTGTAGGAGCTCGTACCGAAGGGACACCGAGGGGTCAGGGTTTGTGGACATTGCTCACAGTATTAAAATTACTGAGACAGACGGAGATGTGCAGTTGCGGAGGTATTTCATGAAGGCCTCTTAGCAGAGAAAAGGGGGACCGATGCTCAGATGTTGGTCCTTGAGAAACATGTATTGTGATGCATCCAGTAAACTGTTGGGGTTGTACTAACATCGCTTCTATCCTCCAGAGTAGATTCATAAATATTAAGCCATTTATAAAATTCATCAAAATTATTCTTGAATGATTTGGAATCCTTTATGAAACTTCTTCTGTAACTCGGCTCAAAGGCTTTCGGATCTTTATTTAACGTGCTGAATAACAGCAATCCATCCTCCGGCGCTGTGAAGGCTTCTCTCAAATAGTTTGTGAGGAGGCAGAAGAGAGGCAGGAATTCACCAGCGAGCTCTGAAATTGTTGAAACTCCAAATGAATTCCAGGCTACGAATGTTTGAGCTTTACTTTGAGATCGTATAGAATTTAAAGGATTCATATTTTTATCGAGAAATGTTTTTCTTAAGTGTCGAGGGTTGTGTGAAGATTGACATTTATCATACCGTGTACATCTGCTGAACAAAACTGACATAAGAGAGTGTGTGTATGAGTTAAAGGTGCCGACAAGAGCAGCCTGGCTGTGCACCTACAGTGTATATTAATTATTAATAATCTTGGGGTGTTATTTTAAAAGCTCACAGCTGATGCTATTATTTCATTTAGTAGGTAATTTAACATGCTGTAGTGCTGCGAAGATGTAAACTAATACCAGGCACATACTACACAAGAATGGAGCCGATATTGGGCCCGATTCCCTCCGCCTGATGATCGTCAGCTGATGGTTCTACAGATTACCTTTCCAGATAGTCCTGTGGCGTGACGTATGTTAAGAGTAGTTCTGGCCGCACCGATTTCAAAGTGGGAAAGAACGATAGCCGATTGAGAACCAAGCTGACTGAAGAAGGAAGGACAACCACCGTGGCTAATACATGAGCTAATGCAAAACGTGAAGCATGAAGTCGTAGTAAGATGGAGCTCAGAAACGGAGCCCCAACTTGTTGATTTGTGGAAACAATACGAGTGTTTATTCAACATCTCTCCATGACTTCATCCATTATTTCTTTTTTTTTCTTTGTGAATTGTTTGATGTATCATCGCTATTCTTCCTGCCCTTCGTCCGCCATGTTTGTTTACACTAAAGTCACGTTTGATTGCGAGAAAGTTTGCGAGATTTCCAGTTCTGAGAGTCAGACTTACTGCCTTTTTACTAACATGTTTTGTACTATGGAAAAGTTACTATCTATCTATCTAGACTCTGTTAAGATTTGCCAGCCTTAACATGCTTCAGTTATATAGCATGTTATATTTACATTATTTTTTTATATATTTAATTCTGTTCTCATTCCTTTAAGGGTCATTATCAGTTTCATCTCATTGAATTACACAAAGACTATCAGACATACGTCTCTCCATAACCAGTGTGTTCATCTTTCTGTTAGCAGGAAACCAGTTCACTGCTGGCTGTGTTAACCGCAATATATATTACACATAGAAATGAACACTTGAGGAAAACAGTTCAGGCAGTTTATGAGTGCAACAGTTATCATATTCATTCCACATAAGTCAAGGTGTCGTATGTTTTTTTTTTTTTAAGCAAAGCGGCCGAGTACCATTTATTCATTGTAACTGATAATAATAATAGTAACATAATAATAGTGTAATACTTTATACCGTGATATTTTCTGAATATCGTACTATGAAAATCTCATACCGTTCCAACACTAGTAGTTTATGAAAAGACTTTTAGGTTGCATCAAGTCTGTTTGGACATTAATTAAGTGACATGACGTGCTGTGAATTAAATGAATACATCCATTTTATGAGCAAAACACTGTTATTTAATCAAGCTATTTTATCGTTTAATCAGTGTGTTCATGTAACATATAATCAGCTCGTACCGTGATGTGTCATGTTTGGCTCCACCTGAAAAAAACTCCTCTTTAATTATCAAAGAGCGGCTAACAAACCTCTGAAGACTGACGTTAATCTAGAGAAGAAAACCTCAAGGAGAAATAAAGATGTAAAGAAGTCCTTGAAGGAAACGGCATCAAAAAATGTTTTTTGAGGAATGTGAAGAAGTGATTTTGTCCCTATAGGAGGATGACGTGCCGTGTCGGGGTCAAGGTCATAGTTTAGCCAACAGCATGTCAGACTACAGAATAGAGTAGAAGCAATATGTGATCATGTAACGTTAGATTTCCTGAAGTAAAAGAGAAAAAGCCTGTTGCTGTCCTTGGTGCTTCGTGCCTGTCGGTACCACGGACAGCTCCCTCCTCTTCCTCCACAGGTGAGCGTGTCTCTGTTCGGTGTGCACAGCCGAGCAAACAGGCCTTTTTTTATTCTTTTGCACAATACAGTGTGGCTACATTCAAACAAGAGACGCATTTGCCTCATATGCTCTTTTTCCCACCATTTCTCCCTCTATATCTACACCCTCCCCCCCTTTTTTTTTGTCTCTCCCTTGTTTTACAGGCTAAAGGCAGCTGTGGTAGGAGCTCGGATAATTGGGGGAAACTCATTCAGCCTTTTCCCTACAAAAGGTCTGTAATACCCAGGTTAACCCACGGCTACCTGGAGGATGAATCACACCTGGTATCATGGGCGTAGTTTAGATAGGAAAACACTAAGTATATATGATAACTGAGAGGTGGAGAGTTCCCCTAATGGTTCTATCAACATAATATCTTAGGAGGCTAAAAAATAGGAGACGTTACAAAGAAAGAAAGAAAGAAAGACATGCATGAAACTCATGGCTTCGCCATAATTTGTAAAGTTGGTGGTTTGATACCTGCTATGTGTCCTTTAGCAAGACGACACCTTCTGAGAAAGCAAATTGGCCCTATGTATGTGGCATAAATGCAAAGATATCTGCCAAATGAATGTAATGTAAATGTCTTTTGATCCCTTTTACCTGGCAAACAGATCATTAAATTGACTTGTCATTGATAGAGATAGATAGATAGATAAATACATAGCAAAAATAGGGCTGCTGCTAAAGAAAGAAAGAAAGAAAGAAAGAAAGAGGCATGCATGAAGCTCAGGTGTTGGCCATTATTTGTGAAGTTGGTGGTTTGATACCAGTTTCTCCTGTCTAGGTGCCCTTGAGCAAGACAAGGACACTTTGAGACAGCAAATTGCTCCCATGTGGCAAAAAACTGCAAAAATATCTGCCAAATGAATGTAACGTAAAAAAAAAAATGTAATGCATTTTTATTTTACCCTTTATCTGAAAAACTGATCATTAATTAGATAGATGATAGATAGATAATTAAAAGCCAACAGATGTGTTGTTTATCTTCTCCTCTCTAAATGTCTCAGACGACCTATAATTGTGTAAAATTGGTCAAATGTCACACCTAACATCATTGAAATGAATCATGCATGAAGCTCAGGTGTTTGTAAAGTTGGTGGTTTGATACCAGCTTCTGTTGTCTATGCCTTTGAGCAAGACAAGGACACTTTTTCAGCAAGAAATTGCTCCTCTATGTGTGGCAAAAAATTCAATAATATCTGCCAAATGAATGCAATGTAAAACAAATGCAATGCATTTTTTATTTTTATCCATTTTATCTGGCAAACTGATCATTAATTTGACTTGTCATTAATAACAATAGATAGATAGATAGATAGATAGATAGATAGATAGATAGATAGATAGATAGATAGATAGGGTATTGCGTAATTGCAATAACAAAACAAGGCTGTTGAGAAAGAAAGAAAGAAAGAAAGAAAGAAAGAAAGAAAGAAAGAAAGAAAGAGGCATGCATGAAGCTCAGGTGTTGGCTATTATTTGTAAAGTTGGTGGCTTGATACCAGTTACTCCTGTCTATGTGCCCTTGAGCAAGACAAGGACACTTTTTGAGACAGCAAATTGCTCCCATGTGGCAAAAATATCTGCCA
The DNA here is from genome assembly GCA_916701665.1 of Sebastiscus tertius. Classification (NCBI taxonomy): domain Eukaryota; kingdom Metazoa; phylum Chordata; class Actinopteri; order Perciformes; family Sebastidae; genus Sebastiscus; species Sebastiscus tertius. The sequence continues at coordinate 54,960 of CAKAOH010000483.1, read as the reverse complement.
AATGAATGTAATGTAAAACAAAATGTGATGCATTTTTGTTTTGATACCTTTTATCTGATAGATAGATAGATAGATAGATAGATAGATAGATAGATGACGCGCCTGTTAATTCCCGTTGCCAGGAGAGCCAATCAGAGCGCAGTTGTTATGGTTACACGTCCACAGCCTCCTGAGCAAACCTGCATCCCAACCAGGACCGAGGATGGATGGATGCATGGAGCTGTTACCGAGGAGGCCAGCTTGGGAAGGTTTCATGTTGGGTCAAGAGTGACTTTATAAAAGGAGAGAAGTTGCAGATGGTTCACCCAGAGAAGCTCGTCTGATCGGACCTTAAACTAGAAAGTCCACCAAGCTGAAGGTGAGGAAATACCTGTAGAACAGATGAGGGGAGAAGATGCATGTGAATAAAGGGAGTGGGAGTAGTCGAACAAGGGCTAATAATACACAACCTGAGAATGGCCTGGTGACAAAAGCACTGATGCATCCCAGTGAGGCTGCAGAGGAGGGCCTTTTCTCATGCACGGAGCTCTTCACTATTTACAGGGAAATGCGTTGGATGGATTATCTGCAGCTCATCAATAGAGAGAGAGAGAGAGAGAGAGAGAGAGAGAGAGACTGCTGGTCAGCCCACGATCGAATCGCATCTCAATATTTACCAACAGACTCGTTTTGTTAGTTTGCAGTTTAAAGCAAACACGCAGATTCACGTTAGTGGAGCAGCATGTCTCTTCCACATGTTAATGAGGATTCATTTCAATGACATTAGGTGTGAAATCTGACTCATTTTACACGATTATAGGTCAACAGAGACAACATTTAGAGAGGAGCAGATAAACAACAAGGCTGTTAGCTTTAACAGACAATAATTATCTATCTATCTATCTATCTATCTATCTATCTATTGTTATTAATGACAAGTCCAATTAATGATCAGTTTGCCAGATAAAAGGGATCAAAATAAAAATACATTGCATTCATTTTGCCACACATAGAGGAGCAAGTTCTTGCTGAAAAAGTGTCCTTGTCTTGCTCAAAGGCATAGACAAGAGAAGCTGGTATCAAACCACCAACTTTACAAACACCTGAGCTTCATGCATGATTCATTTCAATGATGTTAGGTGTGAAATTTGACTAATTTTACACAATTATAGGTCGTCTGAGACATTTAGAGAGGAGAAGATAAACAACACATCTGTTAGCTTTTAATTATCTATCTATCTATCTATCTATCTATCTGATAAAAGGTATCAAAACAAAAATGCATTACATTTTGTTTTACATTACATTCATTTTTGCAGATATTTTTGCCACATTGGAGCAATTTGCTGTCTCAAAAAGTGTCCTTGTCTCGTTCAAATGGCACACAGACAGGATAAACTGGTATCAAACCACCAACTTTACAAATAATGGCCAACACCTGGGCTTCATGCATCTCTCTCTTTCTTTCTTTCTTTCTTTCTTTCTTTCTTTCTTTCTTTACGACACTGTTAAGAATTTCCCAGTAAAATAACAGTAAAGAACTGGCAGCAGTTAATATAAAATTAACACTATTATGCTGTCTGTGTATACTACACATGATTTGTTGCCTAGATGAATAGACTTGGCAGGTTACAGACATAGGAATAGTCACACTAAATACAATTAAAGGTTGTTACGAAAAAGGTTATAATGGACTTGTTGACACTTTTCTCAAAATGTGTATCTCTAGCTGGCTACAAGCACAGAATGAAACCAGAACAACATGTGAGTGAAGAACAATAAAGCTAATTCACTGATTTTACAATCATGTACAATGTACAAGCCTCACATGAGCAGATCAGGTCCCAGAATTAAAAAAAATACTGCATGAAACTGTTACTGATGAGACTTTAGACAGTTGATCAGCAGTAAAGTGATGTTTTTTAAGAATGCATTATAGTTCAGTTAAATTTTTTTTAGCAGGTTTTCTGTTGTATTAACAGTAAAGCACTGTTTTGTTTTGTTTTTAACAACAACAAGTTAATACTGTTGAAATCCTGCTGTAAATTAACAGCAATTGTTTACAGTGCAGCAGCCTCATCTGCAGCTTCTCTCCCTCTTTTATAAAGTCACTCATGAACATGAAACCTTCCCAAGCTGGCCTCCTCTTTATAAGCTTCTTGCATGCATGCATCCATCCTCGGTCCTGGTTGGGATTCAGGTTCGCTCAGGAGGCTGTGGACGTGTAACCATAACAACTGCGTTCTGATTGGCTCTCCTGGCAACGGGAATTAACAGGCGCGTCATCCAATGTGAGCGCAGGACGAGCAGGACGCACAAACCCTCATGATGATAACCCAGCCAGGCACAGCGATGCGTAAAGTGGCGGCGTTGGGGTGCAGGTGAAGAAGCCTGGAGGAAGAAATGACATGACTGGACCCAAAACAAGAAGCTGAGGGGATGCATTATTAGAAATAAAACATGCTTTTTGTTGAATAATGAGGTTTTAACAGAGAAAAACATGCACATCAGCTGCTGGAGCGGCTGAAAGCTCTCCTCCTCTTCCTCTCTGGATTGTGGATTTGTGACAAGTGCTGCAGGATCAGGATCAGGACTACAACCGTGCACCGAGGAGCTTCTTCCTCTACTTTTTTCGCCTGCACAAAGCGCACCAAAAGCAGCCAAGACGTTGTTCTGCCTCAGTCCGAGCAGCAGCTCAGTCCGTGCAGGGAGGTCTGCTCTCGGCGTCCTGCAGGCCGGAGACGGAGACAGAGGAGACATCATGATGGTCCACTGTGCAGGCTGCGAACGGCCCATCCTGGACCGGTTCCTCCTCAACGTGCTGGACCGAGCCTGGCACGCTAAGTGCGTCCAGTGCTGCGAGTGCAACTGCAACCTCACCGAGAAGTGCTTCTCCAGGGATGGAAAGCTCTATTGCAAAATGGACTTTTTCAGGTAAAAACACACACAGAGAGAATCTGGATTTTTCTTTTTTAAAAATCACAATATGCACCAAGATCAGGGCAAAATTTATATGCATATAAATATAGGAATAAATAAAAATAATTTGGCTCACAAAATCAAACCTGAACTTAAAGCAATATTTCTATAGATATAAATATATAAATTTAAAAAAAAATAATGTGGCCCATAAAATCAAACCTGAACTTAAATTATAAGTGCAAAAAAAAGGTTAAAAGTATTTATTATCTTGCAGGCTGTGTGGATAAAATAGAAGAATAGGCCTAGAATAAATGTAAAAGCTGAATTTATTCATTTTTAAAATGCAGGATTAATTCATCTCTAAAATGAAATATCATGTTGCTCTATTGCAAAATGGATTTTTTCAGGTAAAACACAGAGAATCTGGATAAATATATCTTTAAAATTACAACAATATATGCGCCAAGATCAGGGCAATATTTTCTATGGATATAAACATAGAAAGAAAAATAATGTGGCCCACAAAATCAAACCTGAACTTAAATTAAAAGTGCAGATAAAAGGTTAAAACTATTTATTATCTTGCAGGCTATGTGGATAAAATAGAAGAAGTGTCTATAGGCCTAGAATAAATGTAAAACTATAATGTATTTATTTTAAAATGCAGGATTAATTCATCTCTAAAGGCAAGGCTTTATTTGTAGAGCACATTTCACCAACAGGGAAATTCAAAGTGCAAAAGAACATTAAGACATAATTAAAACAGTTATAAAAACATTAAAGATTATAAAATAAAAAGTTAAAAATAAAAGCTAAAATAGAATATAACACACGAGAGTAAAAGCTTTAGTGCAGCATAATAAAATCATTATCTGGTTTAATAAAAAGCAGCAGCAGCAAACAGAAAATCTAAAATGAAATATCATGTTGGCCTTTTAATACATTCAAGGCCTCTACAATAATAAAACAATATTTAATTGTGCAGCCATGTATGTGCTGAGCATTTTAATCTATTTCCCACATCCAGACAACACTTAGACTATTAACCGGTTCACAATCCCTAAAAAGTGTCTCAGGTAATTGAGTGATAAGTGAAGCTCTTGTTTGTGTGGCGTCGCACTCCTCTTAGCATCATTTTCATTTCTATGTGTCAGTTATTTTCTCCCAAATTGTCTAATGACATGTAAGACACATTAGCCTTTTGTCCGCACTGGCTATTATTGGCCCTGGCCATCATATTAGTGCAGGTCTCCATCAAGCACTGGATTTAAATGTGCAGCCATTAGCAGGGCGAAACAGTAATCACCCTAATATGTCCATTTGTTGTGTAAGTAGAGTTGTGCCCTTTTGCTGTGAGGTGGTGGTTGGGGGTGGAGGTTTGGCCATGCATGTGAAAGGAAAAGGACTGTGGAGCGATACTGTTGCAAATGGAGAGACAAGCCGACATTAGTGTTAAAACAATGGTGCACAAAAGGAGAGCTTGCTTTCACCCAGAGGCTTAATGCAAAAACCCCCCACCCTGCAGGTTGTTTGACTTTACCAAGATCCAAAACCAAATCAGGTCAAAGTACAGCAACATACAGAGCAACATGCAGAGCAATATACAGAGCAACATACAGAGCAACATACAGAAAAATATACACAGCAACAATGTAAATGAGAATTGGTTCTCAATTGATTTTACCTAATTAAATAAAGGTAAAATAAATTTAAAAAATATATATATACAGAGCAACATACAGAAAAATATACAGAGCAATATACAGAGCAACAATGTAAATTAAAATTGGTTCTCAATTGATTTTACCTGGTTAAATAAAGGTAAAATAAAATAAAAATAAGAAAAATATACAGAGCAATATACAGAGCAACATACAGAAAAATATACAGAGCAATATAGAGAGCAACAATGTAAATGAGAATTGGTTCTCAATTGATTTTATCTTGTTAAATAAAGGTAAAATAAATTTAAAAAAATATATATACAGAGCAATATACAGAGCAACATACAGAGCAATATCCAGAAAAATATACAGAGCAGCATACAGAGCAATATACAGAACAATATACAGAGCAGCATACAGAGCAATATACAGAACAATATACAGAGCAACATACGGAGCAGCATACAGAGCAACATACAGAGCAATATACAGAGCAGCATACAGAGCAATATACAGAACAATATACAGAGCAACATACGGAGCAGCATACAGAGCAACATACAGAGCAACATACAGAGCAATATACAGAGCAATGCAAGAATGGAATTCACTCCCAAATCATATTACACAACAAAATACTATATATGGTTTTAAAAAAACCCTCTATAAACACTACACTATAAGAGCATTACTTAAGAAGATATTTTAGTAATTAATAGGTATTCTTTGGTGTGTAAGGGTATTAAGGGTATTATCCATGTTAAATGCTGATATTTATCTGTTAGATGATGATAGATTCAGTCTATTTTCTTTGTGTTTTTTGTCATTTAAACTGTGTTATTGTTTTATTTACAGTTGCATTACACTGTGTTATGTTAGAGTGTATGATGAGTAGTGTGAATGTGTATTTTTTGTATTGTCACCATGTAAACTATGTTGACCCCTATGTGGAAGAATAGCTGCTGCTATGCAAAAGCTAATGGGGATCTAAATAAACAAACAAATCCTGCAAATCCAGGTAGAGCAAGGCCCCAAAGAGAGATTTAAACATCTCCTCCAACTCCTCATATTTATATAAAAACCATAAATACATGCCACTCACCTCTTTCCATCATGCAATTACGCACAACCTTTTTTTTTCCAGATTCTGCAGAATTTATTTTTTGGGGGTTTTATTTTTTGTGCATCAAATTGGTGATGAAGTCTCTTCGGTATTTAAGAGGGTGAATATGGATTAAGAGCAGATTTTCACGCTGAAATGCTCCTACTCTGCTTAATCCTGTAATATATCCGCGGCTACAATGTGTTGATTGTCACTAATACGTTTTGCGTGGGGTTATTGTCACATGCACCTCCATCAAAATAATAATGAACACGCGGGGATTTCCAAATCCTTAGAAAAAAAAAAATCCGAATTTTTTTTTTATTATTATTTTATTTCCGTTTTAATGGTTTCCATTAGTCAGTTATATAGAGACAGGTAGCCTTTGTTTATTTATTTATTTTTGAATGATTATTTATAATTACTTAATACTTATACATAATAGGACTGCATATATTTATTTATTTTTATTTATTTTATTTACTGGAATGGTGAGAAATAAGAAGCATTGTATTATTATTATTATTATTATTATTATTATTATTATTATTGTGTGCTAGTATTTGTTGGTATATTATTCTTTTTATATGATTAGAATTTGACATGTTAATATTGTGATAAGTATTAGTGCTTGAATTATTTATTCTTACCAAACTATTATTATATTTATAACACATTTTATTATAACTGATATGCACATTTATGGACATAAAAGCTCGAACAAAAAAAGGATACAAATAATTATATGATGTTGCCAAACAAGAGCTTATCTTGGAAGTGAGATTTTTTATTTTTTTTATGATTAGAATTTGACATGTTGATATTGTTTTAAGTATTAGTGCTTGAATTATTTATTCCTACCAAACTATTATTATATTTATAACGCATTTTATTATATCTGATATGCACATTGATGGACAGAAAATGTCTATTATAAAAAATGATAATTATATGATGTTGCAAAAAAAAAGGCTTTTGTGCAATGCTGTTATTCCTGTGTTTTGGCCTTTTAAACTGTTTTAATAAAACAACATAAATGTGACATGCATTTCTGGTTTTACGCAGGCGGTTTGGCACTAAATGCGCGGGCTGTCTGCAGGGAATCTCGCCCAACGACTTGGTGCGTAAAGCTCGCAGCAAGGTTTTCCATCTGAACTGCTTCACCTGCATGGTGTGTAACAAGCAGCTGTCCACTGGAGAGGAGCTCTACGTGATAGACGAGAACAAGTTTGTGTGCAAAGAAGATTATCCGAGCTCCGGAGCCATCAAGGAAGTCAACTTGAATTCAGGTAATCAATGCATTAATATGTTATAATATCTGATAAATAAAATAACAATCTGCCTGTTGGAGGAGGCTTTAAATGTCCAGTATATCATCCCTTTTTTGTGCAATATTTGCAGCAGTCCGTAGAGAGTACTTCACAACAACCTTGTGAGATGAATGACTCCAATATTTACCTCCACAGGACAATAGCTTTCTATTATTGTACGTCACGATCCGCTGGGGATGAGCACGTTATAGTGTGGCCGCGTGCGCTATTCATCCTTATAGAAAGCTCACGAGGACAGCAGCCCTTCTTCTATATATATATATATATATATGCACGTGTTCATTTACATGCATGTGTGAAATTACTTTAATGGAAAATATTTTGAATTTTTTTTAGCTTTTCAGGCATCAAATCTGCAAATAACACATTTTTTTTATTTTAATTAAGAAAAACATAGTGCAAGTACAAAAATGTCACACAAGTGCCTTTTTTTATTTTATTTTCTACAAGTTTCAGTGAAATATTCGCATATTTTGAATGCATAGTTCCAGTATTGCCGCTGTGCATCTCCAGATCTAAAATAAATGCAAACATCTCATGCAATTGCTATTTTTTTGACAGATTTCAGTGAAATATTTGCATATTTTTGATGCATATATTCCAGTATTGCCGCTGTGCATCTCCAGGTCTAAAATAAATGTAAAAATATCTCATCCAAATGCTGTTTTTTGACAGATTTCAGTGAAATATAACTAATATTTTGGATGCATATTACCGCTGTGCATGTTCATGTCTAACATAAATACAAAAAATCTCATACAAGTGCTGTTTTTTTGACAATTTTCAGTGAAATATTCGCATATTTTGGATGCATATTATCAGTTGTGCATCTCCAGATCTAAAATAAATGCAAACATCTCATGCAAATGCTGTTTTTTTTGGACAATTTTCAGTGAAATATTCGCATATTTTGGATGCATATTTCCAGTATTACCGTTGTGCATCTCCAGGTCCACAATTAAATGCAAAAATCTCATTCAATTGCTGTTTTTTTTTTTTTTACATATCTCAGTGAAATGTTCGCAGATTTTGGATGCATAGTGTGCAGTATTGCCGCTGTGCATCTCCAGATCTAAAATAAATGCAAAAAAATATCATGTAAGTGCTGTTTTTTTTTGACAGATTTCAGTAAAATATAACTAATATTTTGGATGCATATTGCCGCTGTGCATCTCCAGGTGTAAAATAAATGCAAAAAATCTCATGCAAATGCTGTTTTTTTTGACAGATTTCTGCAAAAATATTCGCACATTTTGCATGCATATCACCGCTGTGCATCTCCAGACCTAATTAAACCCCCCATCCCTCCTCTTCCTCATCTTCCTCCTCCTCCTCCGTGACATTTGGGATCGTGACCTTCCTCTTGTTTGTTTCCCCCCTCAGTGTCGTCGTGTACAGATAGGAGTTTATCGCCGGATCTGCAGGACCCAATACAGGACGACATAAAGGAGACGGACAATTCCACGTCCTCTGATAAGGAAACGAACAATATAGAGAACGAGGAGCAGAACTCTGGCACCAAGAGGAGGGGACCCAGGACCACCATCAAGGCCAAGCAGCTGGAAACGTTAAAGGCCGCGTTTGTCGCCACACCGAAACCCACCAGGCACATCCGAGAACAGCTGGCCCAGGAAACAGGACTAAACATGCGGGTCATCCAGGTAAGATCAGCTGGTTAAGGTGCTTTGTGCAGGGAACCATCAGGGGAGGCTCTGCAGACACAGATGATGGCTTATAAATCAGTGATTTCTAATGGAAGGCCTCATCATCTGTTTGAGAAATGTCTAGATATAATGTGCTCTATTAGCAGCATGCAGATCCACATTGAACTCATTCTATATGTGCATGTTTATGTTCTTTTTTGTGTTATATTTGATGTGATTTTCTCAAATAATGATAGAAAAAAACCTCTTAAATGATGCCTTTAGACGTCACAAAGACAGACAGTTTGCATAGGGTTTTTTTTCAATATTATATTTATTGTTTTTTTTGTTAATTTTAAAACAACAGTCCCCAATAATAACATTCTCGGGACAAAGACACTTAATAAACCTAATATTAATATAAAATAAGCCAGTATAGATACAGGAAAAACATATATACAAATATAAGTAAAAAGAATATACACAAGTAAAATAAATACAATTTAAAACAATAAAATAGAATAAAATCTATTTATACATACATATATACATACATACACATATATGCACATGCAGTATATACACATACAAAAACACATATACATATAATCAATTAAAAAAATCCAGTTTGCATAGTTTAATAGTAAAACACATTCACGTGGAAGCAGTGTGTTGCCTTAAAGAGGCAATCTGGAAGATTTTTCATTTAAATAGATGTACATATGTATAGCCAAAAGGAGGTAACACAATGCTGATTGATGAAAGTATTGCAATATTTATATATTTGCAGTATTATGAAATGGGCGTCTGGTGACATTCCTGGAAAAAAAGCTGTTGTAAACACACACACAAAATTAAACTATGCACACAATTGTGCAAACTTCAAGCTCACGTACATAGAAAAAAAGACATTTTATTATATTTCTATGCTCATGTATCAACAAACAAGCACAATTTTAATGTTTTCACTCGAATAGAAACTCAACCAGGACTGAAAACTTAAGGATTTCCACTTTAAATGACAGTTTTATATATTTTTATTATTATTATTTTATTAACAGTTTGTTGCTTTAAGATTGTTTTCAAATGTAATGCTGCTAACTCCACTATTTTTTTTTTAATTCCTATAAAAGTTGCATTCCTATTTGCATCCAATTTCCACGCTCCTGTGTCCATATCTGCAGGCGTTCATTTGTAGCTCTGAAATTAAGATCTAGTAATCCAATTTACTGATGCATGGATATAATAATGTTGTTGTTGTTTTGTTTTTTCTAAAAGAATATCATTTATTTTGTGCAGACAGCGCTTTATTTCAGTAATCAAACGTGTTGCACAGCCATGAAATTAGTAAAAAAAGTTAGTCTTGTTTTTGCCAAAGGCGAGAGGAAGCCCACATATACAAACATGAGCGTACACTGTTTTGGACCCTTTCCCTGTCTAGTCTTTTCACCCTCACACACACACACACACACACACACACACACACACACACACACACACACTGAGTGTCTGGGTGCAGACTGTGTCAGGATGATTAGCACCATCTCTGCCAACTGTGATGTGGCTTTTTGTGCACTCGCTGTAATTATCGCTGATTTCACAGATTTACATACCACCCTCCCCTTTCCCACCTCTCTGCTCTTACTCACTTCCAGCCTGTGTTCCCACTGCTTATTAGAGCGGACCACTGCCTCGTCTATATCATACACTGCAGGCTGCTGCTGTGTGTGTGTGAGCTGCATCAACAGAGCTCAATCAAACAGTCAATAAATCAATCAATCAATCAGGGGAGTCCATCCCTACCCTCCCTCCCATCCCCTTCTGAGTGTGTGTGTGTGTGTGTGTGTGTGTGTGTGTGTGTGTTGCTTGGAGCCAAAATGGAGGCTCTGTTTCGTCATCTTCCTCCTCCTCGTTCGCTGCGTGTTAAATACCATTGCTCTCAACACGGGGAGCCCTGTGAGCCACGCTGCTTCTCCAGCATGTGTATGTAATCCCTAAGCAACGCTCTCTCGAGGGGAGCGAGAGCATTTCCATGAAAATGTACCCTACAGTTAGACGATTGTTCTCAATAAGCAGGTGTCGCCTTTGCCGCTGGAGCACATAGAACAGAGCCTAAGTGGTTTTAGGTGTTTGTGTGCGTGCGTCTGTGTGTGTGAGTGTGTGTGTGTGTGTTTTTGTTAATCTGCAGCACAGTGGGATTTTGCCTCTGGTGTAGCCTGGCTGGGGTGAGCACACATCATTATGCAGCAGTGATGCAAAGGCGAAACAAGACGTGTTATGTGCTTATAATGCCGACATTCTTCCATATGGCGTGTAGTCAAATCCTCCTTTGTTCCTCTTCAAAGACGTCAGTGATAAGGCCTTTTTATACTCTGATTTGTAGCTTCCACTGTTTATTTTAACTTGCACCGAGGTTGTATGTTGGTTTATATTGCGTTGCTGTTCATCTTTATTTTACAACAGGAGCTTCATGACTGAAAAGTGTGTTTCTTTATTAAGTGTCTTATTATAGATAAGACACTTAATTTCAAAAACGGAGCAGCTTTTCTCATTCATTCTGAGTTGGGTCTTTAATACTTTGTGCTTTCCAGAGATATATTGTAATATTATATGTATAAAAGAGTGAATTACAGGAACAAAATGCCTCATTGATGTAAACTTATGTAATTCTAGTATTGCACTGGAAGGTTTTCATCTTATATTTGGTTAGAAGTGACTTTTTTCTGTGAAATGTAAATGCTTTTAGTTTAACTTTAACACATTTCAATGCTGAGATTCAAGAGTATAAACCTCAATTAATGCAAATGTAAATACTGTAAGTACAGTTCAGAATGGTCACAGAAATAAATAATTTGTCGTTTTTGAATAAGAGCTCTTTAAAGGCTTAAATCTATATAAAGAAAAACAGCATTTCAAGTTAATAGCTCCGACACAAGCTCTGTAACAGTGAGCATGAAATTGAATAGATGAGTGAAATCACCAAAAAATTATCAGGATCCAAATGAAGTTGATGCATATTAATTTGTTTTCAATGCTGTCAGTTGTGCTTCGTGTATTTAGTGTTTGTGCACGATGCAACAGACTGAATCCTGTAGCGATTAGAGTCTGAATCGTACAACGACATGACTCGTACCTCTTGGTTTTAACTCGGCATGACGCAGTAAAAGCTTGAGTGGAAACAAAAACAACCTCTTTCTAACTGAGGTCTCCGTCTTAATCTGGTTTCGATGCAGGTTTGGTTCCAGAACAGAAGATCCAAAGAGCGACGAATGAAGCAGCTGAGTGCTCTCGGGGCCCGGCGGCACGCCTTCTTCAGGGGCCCGAGGAGGATGAGGCCCCTGGGAGGCCGGCTGGAGGATCCGGACATTTTAGGACCTGGGGCCTACGGCTACTACGGAGGTAAGAGACAAAGTATTCGCCGATGACAACACATGCAGGGTCAACGAATAAGGGGAGTGTTTCCTTGCCATTGTTGCATCACAATGCATGCTCATGGGGGATCTCCTGAGAACAGTCTAGACCTGCTCTATATGAAAAGCGTCTCGAGATGACTTCTGTTATGATTTGACGCTACATAAAAATAAATTGAATTGACCTAATACACATTTAGTGCACGGTCCTGTATCTTTAATGTATATCACTCTTCAGGTTTCACCCTCACTTAAAACAAAAAGTGATGTTGTGTAACTTAATTGCAGCCTTTAGCAGACGAGGCTGATAGTTACTGAAAGATTGTTCTTTATCTACTGCAGACATCCCCTCAGTTTATATGGACATCGAGGGACGCATGATTTTCTATTCATCTTTTTGTTCCAAGATGCAACATATGATCAGTCCTTAATTTGACTCTAACCTTGGGGATTATTCAGCCAGTGCGTACTGTATGCATTTGACTTCTCGTTGGAGAGTTAAGCTCAAAATAAGTATTGAACCTGCTTAACTTGCCACTTGTTATACAGCTGGGAGGGGTTACAGATGTACTCCAATACAGACATTTGTAGTGAAAGTGTTGCAGCATGGGTGGCATATACTGCAGTCATGCATTTAAGCTCAAAACACGCAGTTTATATTGATTCATCCAGACGGGAGAATCTCAAAAATAGTAGGTGTAAAGTCTGGAAAAAATAAAGCACAATATCACTATTTGTGACATTTGATTCCTCTCCTATTCTGCAATAGAATCGGATCACTCCACTCAAGTTTTAATGAACCAATAAATCTGCATCTTCAACAAATCAAGGTAAAAAAAAAGATGTTTTTCAAGGAAGAGTGAAACATTAGAGCAGATTCATCCAAAATAGTTTTGAATATTTCTTTGAAGTGTTAAAGGAAAAAAAAAAAAGAAGCTTTAATTAAGAGCAGATGTCTTACGTTTGAAGTGTTTGAAGATTTGAACTCAAATCAACAAAAGGCTGACATATTAAAATTTCTGAAACAGCTGCATCCTCTTTAGCAGCTGAGACGGGCTGAGACATGTAGAGGTGAATGTGGTGTTGCATCCATTCACTGACCACATGTTCATTTCACAGAAAACAATCATGTTTGATTTTGGCAAATAATTAGCTATTAACGTATGAAAGTTTCTATTAAATGCAGGAGATGAGGCGCCCCTGGTTTGTTGTTTTCCACATGTGAAAATGATAACATGAAAAGCTATTTTTTCTTTATAGTTTTCTTTTCTAAAGCTGGAACACAATGTGATCTCTAGTTGGTGTAAAGACTCCTTCTAAAATCAATATTCCCTCAAAAAAAAAAAAAAAAACGCTTCTCAAGACCACTCTAAGAAAAATCTGGATTGTGGGTTATTAAAAAAAAAAATCATTTTGACACAATAGCAGGTGGGCAGCGTGTAACAGCAGCACTGCTAACACAACAACAGCTCCACATTGAGCTGCAGGAATAAATCAGATGCACCTGTCATGTATATCAGCAGTTTGTTTTTCACGGACGGTGGTGAGAGCCGCGGTTTCTATACAGCTCGTGCACATCTACCTGAAGGGCCCGGGCATTGAGGATACAATAAACTGGAGCCGTCAAGGCTGCGACGCAGGGAGTGGGAGGGGAAAAACACAGGACAAAACCTCCATCCCTCACTCTCATCTCTCTCTTGCTTTCTTCGCACGCTGCTTTTCACACCCTTTTGTGCCGCAGCAGCACAGGCCAGTCTGCTCGCCTTTATCTGAGCTCGCTGCTTCCTTATGCTCCGCTGCTGCTGCTGCTGCTGCCGCCGCCTGTGTGTGTGGTACGGTGCGTCTGCATGCGTGAGAGTAATTATAGTTTGCAGAGCCAACGCCTCCCTCCATCTCCATCCCCCATCACACACACCACGCAGGCCACAACACACGCTTGTTGTTTATTCTCAAGGTCGGGCCAAACTAGCAGGGGAGATCAAATAATTAGCTTGTTTGTGAAAGTCATGTCAGCTCTTATTGTTTCTAAAAAAAAAAAAAGGCCACGTGCAAAGGCGAATAAATGCAGTAGTTATAATTAGCCAACATATTTCTTGATATCTAACCTGTTAGTTCCTGGATTCTGCCTGTTTAGACTGAAGTGAGAGGAGCATATGGTTGGGAGTGGAGGAGGAAACTCCAGTGCAACATCTGCGGCAGCGGGGATGAAGTCTGCCATCGATCTCAGTTTCAAGGTGGTGTTGAAACAGAATGGATTTAATGTAACTGAGGTAATTTGGAGCAGAGGGGAGGATGTACATTTGGGAGGAGAATATGGAAGCGGTGAGAAAGCAGAAGGCAGGTGGAGGTTTTGTAATTGTTAATGGATGCAAACGGTGTGTGAAGTTATTGGCTACATGTGGAGCAGATGAATCCTTTTAGAAACTCTTCTGACGGTATTTTGTCTGATAAGCAACTCAAGAAATGTACTTTTAAGGGAATAGCACGTCAAATATGCAAAAATCAGTCCTCCATAACTTTTGCCATGTCAGCAGAACATCACAACACAAGTCTTTGTCCCTTTGAGACTAAGTGTTGAAAGAATGGTTGTGCAGTCAGACTTTGTGACTTGTTTGGAGGCATCAGTCTCTGGTTTAAGGTTAAAGGAATATTTTGACATTTTGGCCTCAGTGGACTCAGATTTCTTTAGTTGATTAGTCATTTTTTTATGCTTTTGAATGACTTATTTCTAAGAAACTTATGAGCACATCTCTGGTAAACACAACATTTTAAAAAGGTGCTTTTGCGAATCTGTCGATTAAATCAACTAATTGATTAGTCGACAAAATCGTATGAGTGTTAGTCGACTATGAATTTCTCTGGTCGAGGACAGATGTAGTATATACGCTCATTTACTTTCTTGCCGAGAGTTAGACGAGAATCTCCTCATCTAACTCTCGGTAAGAAGGTGAATAAGTGTATTTCCCCTAAAAGAATCGGTTAAAGTTGAGCAATGCAACTGTCACAGGCTCGGGTGAGTCAGCTGTGTGCAACTACTGTACATCTAGTACACACTGTACATCTAGTACACACTGTACATCTAGTACATACTGTACATCTAGTACACACTGTACATCTAGTACACACTGTACATCTAGTACATACTGTACATCTAGTTGTACATCTAGTACATAGTGTACATCTAGTACACACTGTACATCTAGTACATAATGTACATCTAGCACATACTGTACATCTAGTTGTACATCTAGTACACCTAGTACATACTGTACATCTAGTTGTACATCTAGTACATACTGTACATCTAGTTGTACATCTAGTTGTACATCTAGTACATACTGTACATCTAGTTGTACATCTAGTACACCTAGTACATACTGTACATCTAGTACACACTGCACATCTAGTACACACTGCACATCTAGTACATACTGTACATCTAGTACATACTGTACATCTAGTTGTACATCTAGTACACCTAGTACATACTGTACATCTAGTTGTACATCTAGTACACACTGTACATCTAGTTGTACATCTAGTACACACTGTACATCTAGTACATACTATACATCTAGTACATACTGTACATCTAGTACATACTACGGTGCTGCTCTGAGAGAGTGCAAGAGGAGCTCAGCTGCTGGTCGGTTTGTTGTGGCCACATTCGTACTGGACGGATCTCAAAGTGGTTTGGCACTCAGGATTGGATTCATGTGTGAACTGCTTGGAAACAACATAGGGTCTGTTCATCCAAGTAACGGAACAAAAAAGTGTCTTACCTGTTGCGTTGTCTACAGGTAGTTTTGGACGGCGGTTGAATAGTCTTTTTTTTTTCTTAGGAAGGTTCATAACTGAGTGAAATGACCC
>CAKAOH010000483.1:0-39019 GCA_916701665.1 Sebastiscus tertius | reverse complement strand
TAGTTGTACATCTAGTACACACTGTACATCTAGTTGTACATCTAGTACACACTGTACATCTAGTACATACTATACATCTAGTACATACTGTACATCTAGTACATACTACGGTGCTGCTCTGAGAGAGTGCAAGAGGAGCTCAGCTGCTGGTCGGTTTGTTGTGGCCACATTCGTACTGGACGGATCTCAAAGTGGTTTGGCACTCAGGATTGGATTCATGTGTGAACTGCTTGGAAACAACATAGGGTCTGTTCATCCAAGTAACGGAACAAAAAAGTGTCTTACCTGTTGCGTTATCTATTATCTCCTTTAGCAGAGGACACACTGGACCATCCTTTAAGAGAGAAAAGGAAATAATGTCGTCCCACAATTCCTTGTGGATGCAACATTGAAAGCGACGCACCATTCGGCCGTCAATAACATCCGATGTCGCTGTTTAATTGTACTTTATGGATACATTTAAAACACCCTTGCTTCATCCTTTTTTCGTGTGATTAATTTGCACGTCAATATATTTTTCCAAACAGTTTTTTTCTCATGAGTACTTTAACACAAATATTACATGGCGAAGAATTGAGGTACTTTTTTTCAGAATGAGGACGATTTTTTCCAACCCGTTCTCATCCCAACTCGTCACATACTGACGCTTTGTCAGGACAACTTGGCGTCACTTTATGGTCGCAGTAAACACGTGGTTAACGTTGTGAATTCAAACAAAAACACTTAGGTTTAGGCAACAAATCCACTTAGTTAGGTTTAGGAAAAAAGATCATGGTTGGGTTTAAGATTACTACGGTTGTAAAGTGTCCTGTATGAAAGCCTTGTGTTTGTCGTTTGTTTGTTTAACACAACAACATCCGTCTGCTGTCGTTTAAGTGCAGTCAGATTGTCTTAGCACCGTGGTTGTCTTTTCCTAAGTCCTTATGAATCGATGACATTTTCCAACGAAGTCAAGGAAAAGACATTTTTTTTTTATTGTTCGACTATAGCTGTGGTTTTATTCTTCCAAGTTTTTGAGATATTTAGAATTTTATTTTCACAGCATTTACAGCTTCCCCGTCACCCAACACCTGGTACGCAGCTGTAGAGTAAAGAACCAAAGAGAAGAAACTCTAGTGTTTTTTTGACAACAGCCGCTGTCACCATTTTGGACTGAAAACGCTTCTTTATATTTATAATATTTGCATTGTTCAACACAGGCCATTTCAGTAGAGACATTAAATATGACAATAGAATAAAAATACGTTTGTTTTACTTTTTTTTTTAC
Source organism: Sebastiscus tertius (assembly GCA_916701665.1). Taxonomy (NCBI): domain Eukaryota; kingdom Metazoa; phylum Chordata; class Actinopteri; order Perciformes; family Sebastidae; genus Sebastiscus; species Sebastiscus tertius. The sequence continues at coordinate 37,752 of CAKAOH010000483.1, read as the reverse complement.
AACACTTTGTAGGTGGACGTTTTACTGGCGTTCAGTAGTCGCTTGGCGGAAGCGTAGCTCTGCTGCTGGGCGCTGATGTTGCAATGGAGCGAACAATTGACTTTCACTTCTTGGCGATATACGTTCTTTGTTGGAACAATCAAAGCATACTCTCAATGAGAACTGTTCACAGTGAGGTTTATTAATTATCTAGAGATTAAGGACATTATTTGTGCTACTGTTGATTTTTTAAATCTAATTTTCAATTGCTGTGAGCACCTGAAACAAAATCCCGTTAACCTCCGTTGTACTGGGCTGGAGGCAGAAATCATAGAGACAAATATAACTGTAGGTAAGTGACAAAATCAGTTTTAAAAAATAATTTGCAACCCTTTAACCCTTTGTTAATGGACAGCATTCTGAGACTCATAAATAATGAATGAAAATGTCACGATGTTCGAGGTATAAATGTGAACACACCTGCAGACATCAAACATTATAGTCGGGGGTGGGGGGGCCCAGACTGTGCCGAGACCTCTCGGAGGCGTAAACATGTCAGTCAGTGTTAGAGGTGAGGGAGAGAATATTTAGTAAATCCGAGTGTGTGCAGGAGATTTCCTGTGGAAGCACGGTGTTTGGGCTGTTTTCTGTCATTAACGTGTTTCTGCTGCGACGCTTTGAAGTCAAATGTCGAAAATATTTTAGACAAGAAAAACATCAACAAGTCGTGAATGAAGCTTCGTTCAAAGAGAAAGGGAGTTTCAATATATACGCTTTTACCCACAAGATTATATATATATATTGTTTAATTATTATTAATTACATTCTGTGCAGACATTCATGTTCCTCAGAGGAGGAATCCTGCTGACCACGTGGTTGTCATTGTCATGGTTTTTAGTGAAAGTGCCAAATAGACGTAAAGAAGCCTTTGCTCCTGCTTGATACAGACTGTATGTGCGTGTGGATATTTGCATGAAATCATTGACTGAACAGAGATCTTCTCAATGATTTGCTGACACATAAACCGGCATAATGTGTTTTGATAGAGAACAATCTTGTCATATGATGCTGTATGGATGTAAATAGAGCGGGGTAAACGTGTCACTACCACGACTGACTCCATGTGGGAAGCTATTGATGATGCAACTCTGTGATTGTGGATAAAAACACAGCAGCAAGGTGCGGTTTGAATGGAGAGATGGAGGTTTGAACAGCAATAATTCTGTATTTAGAGTTGAAACGATTGCTGAATTAATTGAGTGGGCAATCGGCCAACAATTAATTGGAAAATGTTTGATAATCATTTCGTGGTTTTAGTCATTTTTCATGCAGAGATGCTGCTGTGCATCGTCTGGTTCCAGCAGGGCAATATATCGATATCATATCAATATTGTGGCATGAGACTAGATATCATCTTAGATTATTATACAGCATTAATGTTGTCTTTTCCTGGTTTTAAAGGCTGAATTACAGTAAAATTATGTTTTTGTTTTTTTTTAATTTACCAGACTGTTCCAGTTCTATTATTTCCCTTTACTTCCCTTTTTGTGTTAATATTTTGTGAAGGCACTAATAGTCGACCCTACAACATCATCGCAAATATCAATATCGAGGTATTTGGTGAAAAATATTGTGATATTTGATTTTTTTCTTCTCAAATGTGAGGATTTGCCTCTTTTTTTTTCTAGTTTATATTACTGTTAAGTGAATATCTTTGGATTTTGGACTATTAGGCGGACAAAACAAGTACTGTAAGGAAATTGTGAAGGCATCTTGCACTATTTTATAATGTTTTATAGACCAAACAATTCATCAGTAATCATAAAGCGAGACCCTATAGGCAAAAAAACATTGTTTTTCATGCACTGGTTTGAGATTTTGGGGCTATTTTGCTTCCATAACTCGTCTTCTTTCAGACTATAGTGGAAAGAAAACGTCCAAAACACACATTTAGGTGTTTATTTTAGTAGTTTGTCTATTTGCGTCTGTAGATTTCTCCTAAATTCACCCAAAGGTACCATTAGATAACGCTTATTTGCATATTTAAACACAAAATTTCAGAAAAATTGTAATACAAAAAAATAATTGTCTTAATGTCAGTAATCAACTGGGGAAGTTTCATGGTGATATCTATTAGTTACAGATGTTTTTACCCTGTTAACCTGTAGTGTCTCCCCTTAACTGATAATGAAAATGATCGTTAATCAATTAGTTGTCAACTATTCAATTAATTGGCTACTATTTTGATAGTTGATTAATCCTTTGAGTAATTTTTTATGAAAAAAAAGTAAAAATTCTCTGATTTTAGCTTTTTAAATGTGAATATTTTCTGGTTTCTTTACTCCTCTATGACGGTAAACTGAATATCTTTGAGTTGTGGACAAAACGAGACATTAGAGGACGTCATCTTGGGCTTTGGGGAAACACTGATCAACATTTTTCTGACATTTTATAGTCCAAACAACTAATCGAGAAAATAATCAGCAGATTAATCGACAATGAAAATGATTGTTAGTTGCAGCCTTAGTTGGATTGCATGCTGGGAATAATAGATCATGACCCGTGTAGCTCAGGAAATAGCCACAGCCCAGTGAGGTAGAGAGGAGGGATGTTTGCTGGAAGCTGCGTCAGACATGACGGAGGGGAGATGCGGCCGACAGAACCTGGCAGGGCTGCAGGGAAGGCAGGGATCTCATTCTGGAGTTCCTCATCCAAATCCAGAAGTTTCAGCGGGGAATCCATCGAGGTGCACGCATGGCTGCGAGCTGAATGAGTGAGGGAGATGAATGCAGTGTGGAGGAGGCGAGAGAACTGAGGTGGAGCAGCGTGGAGTTGTTTATACACTCAAATGAGGCTGCTGGAGACCGGTTGGTTGGAAATTGGACATGATCAATTTCACCATTTAGGTAAAGGGGTGGAGGTGTGTGTGAAGGTTTTGCATACTTGCCAAGTATGGGGGTCTGGGGGTTCTCCTTCAGAGTTTCAGAGACTGTGTTTCCTGCATTCTGGTGACTTTTAAAGAATAGAAATAGCAAAATAATAAGTACACTGCAACAGCATTTTTATGTTAAATAAGCATACTTTTAATTTTACTTTTAATCTCAGGAAAAAAAAATAGAAAATGTTCCCCTCTGGCGTGAATTTGTGTGAATCTCTGGTATATTTATCAGTTTTTATTCATTCATTCATTCAGTACTTCTTACTCTTAGTACTCTCTCCATCTCTCACTCACTGAAGGCTCTTTAAGACTCAACGCGACAACGGCACCACTGCGCTCTGAAAACCGTTATTTCTAATGGTACGTGTCCTCAGGGGTGTATTTTATCGCGAGGCATCGCCTCACTTCCGAGCATTGGACACTTTATGCGCTGCCGCTAGACACAAGGCACCTGATTGGACGAACGCTTTCCCTCGTGGGCTGCTGCTCCCAGCTTTCAAACCGGAACCAACATGGCGGCTCGTTTGGGAAACTTTCTCCTCTTATAATATGAAAATAGTTCACCGAAATGTGTTTCTGAAAACATTTTATGCGAAAAAATAAGCCGTGCAGTTGCTGAATCTTTATTTTGGATCGACAAAGGTTAGTTTAGAAGTTTTTCGGGAGTTTCCAGAGGCGGCGAGTCGCGTCGGACGCCCCTGATTTGCATAAAGTAGCTTCAACCTCAACTTTATGCAAATGAGGAGCGGGCGACATGACGTTCCGTTTCTCAAATCGCACCGCCACGCTACCAGAATGCATTGCACGGCTGCTTACATAGAGAGTGAATGGGAAGCGTGGAAAGGACGGAGGCTGTGGACATGGCGGCTTTTCGCTGCATCGAGCAAAGCCCAATTTCGGGCGCTGCACAAACCGTGTTGTTGCGGGCAACTCTTCCACTGGGAAAAGACATTTGGTGTAGCTCTATTGTCGTCCGGGTGGAAACAGTAGGACTTATACACGCTGTACAGAGCCAGAAACAGGTTGAGATAACGAAAATTGTGAATTGTGACCCCGGGAGGAAACCGGGAATGAAAAACGAGAATCTAGAGCATTGGCAGGTATGATGTATTTTTGTATATTCAAAGTGATCTAACCCTGCGTGTTCTCCTCTCCCTCCACAGAGTACCAAGGTGACTATTACGGACCAGGAACTAACTACGACTTCTTCCCCCACGGCCCTCCATCCTCGCAGGCTCAGTCTCCGGCCGAGTCCCCCTACATCCTGGGCTCCGGACCTGGAGCCATGGAGGGATCAGGCCACCACCCGTCAGACGACCAAAGGTTCACGGACATGATCTCCCACGCGGAAACCCCCAGTCCAGAGCCGGGCTTACCGAGCTCCCTGCAGCCGGTCCCGGGGGAGGCTTACGGGGGCGGACCCAGTCCTCCGTTCTCCTTGGCTAGTAACTCCAGCTACAGCGCTCCCATGTCCCACCAAGGCCCGGAGATGGGAGAAACCACAGCCTGGTAAAAGGACCGAGCACAGGGGACCATTCCTGGGCTGAATGTCAGCCCTCGTTTAATTCAGGAGATGAATAATAAAAAAAAAAAAACACACATTGTGGAGTGAAAAATACAAATTTTTATGGAGGACTTTTTAAAAATCACGGACTGATTTTCACAGAATCAAGAATGGGACAGCCTGCTGGAAAACGTAATATTTGCTGCCCAGTAGACTCCAAAGCATATCCCTTCCTGGATTACTGGAATTATTTAAAAATAAAAAAAAATAATTTGCGATTCCACCCAGCAAAAATGCTTCTCGCCTTCCCCTTGATGTTAACGAAGGTATATCTTCTAATAACTAGAGAGAAATGCCAAAGGGGACATCTTCAGTTCTCTTCATTTCTCACCACAGTTTTTTTTTGCTTCAAAGCAATATTATTATTTTTTTTTTTTTTCACTCTGTTCATTCCTCAATATTAAAGAGACAAAAGGACCCGGTTTTAACACACGCTTTAATGTTCATATACGGACACGTATGTGGCAATCGAGACACGATACGTTGCTTTAAACATCCTCCTCTAAGTAAGACAATATGTCGAATCAAAGGCTGCTTCTTGATAGAGACTCTACACACACTGACATTGACTTTCTCCAGCACACATCCCAGCTTTAAGTCCCTTAATGCACAAAAAGCGTTCTTGATCATAGCTCAAAAGAAGGATGTCTATACCATTATTCAAAACACGGACACAATTATACAGGCACTTGTACTCACTCAAGCACACACACACACACACACACACACACACACACACACACACACACGTACGTCTCACACCCATCCAGCCGGCCCTGATAGTTCTGCTCTGCAGACTGCTTCACCTGACCTTCCCTTTGTTACTGTCCCTTTTAAAAAACATGTTTTAATGGAAATGATTTTCAAAAGAACATTGAACCCATAATGGAGAATCTACTTCAACAGCTGAGGTCTCCTTCCTCTAAAGAGAGAAAACAAAAGAGGGGGCAGACAACATCTGTGACATTACCTCTGTCGGCTCTGAAGCACTCATTGCCATCTAGTGGCCTTAAAAAGAAATAATAATCAGCTGAAAGCAGCAGCAGCGTCCGGCTGTGTGTACGTGAACATCTTTGTGTGCTGCAGAGGACAAATTCTTGTTGTTTTTTTCCTCTAAATAACGACAATAGATAATTCTGCAGTTTCAGGGCCAAGTGTCATCGGGGGCTCCGGTTTGAAAAGTCAGCCTTTGTGGAGCTACATTAAAAGAAACAATATGTTCACCTCTCCTTATAATACAGCTTTCTGAACGGAGACTTTACAAACCCAAGTTAGCTGATATTATTCAATACAAAAACCTCCCGTAACTCCTCATTTTAAAAACTAATCATCACACACAATACGTCTTAAACAAAAAAACACATCCAACACTTGTTCTGCTGTTTGTCCGCCGCGATGAGTTACTTGAAATATTTTGTTTTGACATGATTTCCTTTGGACATTGTGTACGATCTGGAGAGAATGTGTCTGATTTCTGATGTATTGAGATATTCTTGGATACAAAAGTGAGTGTGTGTGTGTGTGTGAGAGTGTGTGTGAATGCTTGAGGGTGTGCGAATGCGAGCTCATGTGCGTGCATTAAAGGGAGGGGGAGGGAAGGGGTGAAGGCTGTATTATTTCTATGTAAATAGCACTGGTAATAAAACCTTCTCTTACAACTTGAAGAACTGACTTTCTTCTTAAGCATCATCACGCAGTCGACCTTTCACTTTCTTCAGTTTGTAGTGGCGGGAAGTTACATTTAATAGTATAATAAGTATAATGTAGAATATTCACCTCAAATTTCCATTCTATGCTACTTTATACTTTCACTTCATTACATTTTAGAGGAAATATATGGCACTTTTTACACCTCTACGTTTATTTGTTTATTTATTTATTTATTTAATCATTTATTTGTTTGTTTGTTTAACAAGGACAGTGGACAGACACTTACTGTCCCTGATATATTTGTTAATTGATTTTATTTATTTGTTTATTTAACTGGACAGTGGACAGACACTTACTGTCCCTGATATATTTTTTTATTTATATTATTATTATTATATTTATTTATTTACATGACAGTGGGCAGGCATTGATTGTCTCTGATTTATCTCTTTGTTTATATTGTTATATTTATTTATTTATTTATTTGTTTATTTAACAGGAACAGTGGACAGATATTGACTTTCCCTGATTTATTTGTTTATTTCTGTTATTATATTTATTTATTTATTTATTTATTTAATAGGGACAGTAGACGGACATTGACTGTCCTTGATTTATTTGTTTAATTATATTATAATATGTATTTATTTATTTGTTTATTTAACAGGGATAGTGGACAGACATTTACTTTCCCTGATTTATTTGTTTATTTATATTATTTATTTGTTTATTTAACAGTGACAGTGGACAGACATTGCCTGTCCCTGATTTGATTTATTTGTTTATTTATTTTATTATATTTATTTATTTATTTATTATAACGGACAGTGGACAGACGTCGACTGTCCCTGAGTTAGGTGGATAGTTAAATTTCATCAGCAGCTCCTGGGCAGGAAAATCCATAGACGAGTTATTTTGGCCTCAAGTGTTAAAATTCAGACAGGTTTACTGAGAATAAACATTACATCATACAAAACTAAAAGCACTTTCCATTTAAAAACATGCATCTTACAAAAAAAATGAGATAAAATACTTAATATTGAGGACGTTTTGGTTATTTGATCACATGATTGGTTATTTTTCAGCCATGATTTAAAATTAGAGAGAGTTGTCTGATTTGATGTTTGACAGCTAGAGTTACTTACTTATATCTTATTTTGCAGATTAGGGTTTTAAAAACAAAACATATAATGAGCTCATAGAATATAAAATAAATAGTTTAATTTGTTCCATCTCAACATTTAGATGCTGGGACTAGGTGTGTCACGATATACCGGTATTAACGGTATTAAAAATTAAACTATTGATATCTAATAATACACATATCATAATATCCAACATGTAAATATATCCTTTAAATCATTTCAGTTTCTTTCCGTTCTCACTTCCATCTGGTTGCCTTTTTCAGCATCCATTAGTGTAATTTGTTCAGTTCTGGATACAGACTCTCTCTCCACCTCCCTACACTCATATTTAGAGTTTAATTAATTTGCCAAAATGCACAATAAACAAAATTAAAGATGAATTTGACTGATATGACATCAACTTCGATGGACCCCTCGCTGAATAATTCCAACGGTAACCAAACAGACGATCTGCATGTCAGACTATTGATGGTAGCTTGGTGGGTTTGTGCAGGATGTCCCGTGAGCGGTCGGTCAGTGTGGTCTGTAGTGTTTTAACTCCACCTTCTAGTATCGGCTCAGCTCGCTTAGGAACCTCGACCGTGGCGGTACCAAGAATGAAGTAGTTCTTTTGGTACCATCCACAACTTCTGCTATAATGTAAACACAAACTGGACTGGACTGGACTGCTTGGTGGAAAACACAGCTCAAACACTCTGCAGAGACGAGGGAATGATAATTCTCTGTGTTCGTCACTAGGACACACAGTCATGTGATCCACTGTTAATATAAAAATATTGATTAGAGCAGCTTTAATCCATCTAGCATCAGCACAAATAAACCCCCTCTGCTCTGTTCTTCCCCGTTAACGCTGCTAACAGAAGAGGAATCAGGGCTTTTTCTGACGCCCGTAGGCTGCATGAAACTGACTTGAGACCAGTGCCTTTGGGCAGCCCCGTCCCTCACCGGGTCCCTCTGACCCCCCCACCTCCTCATCCCCCTTATCCTCCTCTTTATCCCCTCCTCTGGCTCCACGTCCCCTCCTCTCGCTGTGGGGCCAGGTGGGCAGACGGTGGCCCAGGTCTGCAGTAATTTTCCCCCTGACTGGTTTTAATGTAAAGGGTAATGTGAGAGGAGACAGGCAGACACTATATATATGTGTGTGTGTGTGTGTGTGTGTGTGTGTGTGTATATATATATTCACACACACACACACACTGAGGCGGGTGTGGTCCTCAGCATCCAGCAGTCCATTACCAAGAAGCTCTACATCCTCTTTATTTATTTCTCCCTCTGTTTACCCTCTAGAGTATTTTCCTCCAATTCCGGTTTTTATTTCTCCATCTCCTCAGCTGCGTTTCTCCAGCCGAGCGACACACACACACACACACACACACACACACACACACACACACACACACACAAACACACACGGAAACTTGTGCTGGGACTTGAACACCAGTAAACCTCCACGAAACACCCTCAGTAACCTTCACCTTCCTTTCACCCAGTAGCATCTGGTTATCACTCTCTCTCACACACACACACATATAAAGGTGCACAACTCACACTTGTGCAGCCTCTGTATCATGCACACACACACACACACACACACACACACACACACACACACACACGTGAGCACGCACGTACTCACACACAACACACACAACACACACAACAATCCCATTAACATCAGTACTTTTTGTAATGGATGTGTTTGCGGTGCTGCTGTGGGAGAGAGGAGAGACCTGGAGTAGCTGTTATAAATCACTCGCTTGTTCCCCCTCCCCCCATAACAAACACACACACACACACACACACACACACACACACACACACACACACATGTATAGGCCCTCTATTGGCATCACTACATGGGGCTCCCATTCACTAACTCTGCAAACACACACTCTCTCACACATCATACATACGTGCAGAGCCGTTTTCTCCCCCTCCCACTCTCTTTACCGCCTGGGGTGGGGAAATCCTATTACCCTATGAAGAGGAGGAACACATCATTAATTACACTCACATACTCCTTTACACACTCAAACATATCTATATGCCAGGCTCAGCCGCAACACATGCACTCACTTACAGATCACAGCATTAAAACTCTCATTCTGAGCTGCAATATTTTGGTGTATTTCTCTGTCGGCTGCACCCTGACAGGTGACATTAGAGCTGAGCTGGTTTATCTGATAGCACACACACACACACACACACACACACACACACACATATATATATATACACACACACACACACACACAAACACAGAGCTCTGCCTTGGCGAGGAATATGTCAGAACGCGTGAGAGAGCAAAGTTACGATCGCCGAGAGAGATTTCAGGCAACATGGACAGGCAGATCAGGGGCTGTCAGAGTGTCACCCTCAGATTTATCCGCAGCCTCAACAGCCTTTTCAAGGTTTACTAGATAGATGGATGCCATAAAGTGATACATGCACACTATAAAATGAACAGAGGAGGAGTAAGCCATGCATAGCCGGGCTGTCAGGGGGGAGTGTTTATGCACCCAGGTGGGCACCTTTAGGACACATTAAGTCATGGCTGTTCCAGCAAAAAATAGGGTTTCACTTCAGCGAGGGGACACAAATGTTCAGGTTTTTAATGATGCTGAGCAAAGAGATGCATCATTTATTGCATCTGGAAACTCGAATTGGCTTTCTTAAAGGTGCAGTGTGTAGGATTTGGCGGCATCTAGCGGTGAGGTTGCAGATTGCCAACTGAAGCTGAGCGATGCTGAGCGTGGAGGAGAACTACGGTGGCCGATGTGAAAATATGAAAACGCAAATTTCCCTCTCTAGAGCCAGAGTTTGGTTTGTCCGCTCTGGGCTACTGTAGAAATATGGCAATGCAACATGGCGATGCAACATGCAACATGGCGATGCAACATGGTGGACTCCATTAAGAGGACCCGCTCCCTATGTAGATATAAACGTCTCATTGTAATGGTGCGTGTCCACAGCCTCCGTCCTTTCCACGCTTTCCATCCATTGTCTACGTAAGCAGTCGTTCTGGTAGTGTAGCGGTGCAATTCGAGAGCCAGGGCGTCACGTCGGCTGCTCCTCATTTGCATAAAGTTGAGGTCTAGGCTACTTTATGCAAATCAGGGGCATCTGGCGCGACTCATCGCCTCTGGAAACTCCCGAGAAACTTTTAAACTAACCATTGTTGATCTAAAACAAAGACAGATTTAGCAACTGCATGGCTTATTTCTCGCATAAAATGTTTTCAGAAACACATTTCGGTGATATAAGAGAAGAAAGTTTCCAAACGAGCCGCCATGTTGGTTCCGGTTTGAAAGCTGGGAGCCCATGAGGGAAAGCGTTGTGTCTAGTGACAGCCCATCAAGCATCCAATGCTGCTCACAATAATAAACGCCCCTGTGGACACGCACCATAAGGTAACGAAAACACAACAATTCTTATTTTCTGGTAATTATACACTAAAGAAAACATACTTATTAATACCAATAAATCCCCCTAAATGCTACACACTGGACCTTTAAATTACAAAAAAACAAATAGATAAATAAATAGATAAACAGCCACAAAATAAACAGATTAGAGGAATGACCTTACTACACCTAAACATGCGTACAAGTTGCACTGTCCAGTAAATAAAAGGAAAATAGTTAAGCATATTAATACACATCCATCTGTTCATATACAGTATTTATAGGCTTCAGATGAGTACACATGTGCATGCACATGCACGTACTCATATGTATACACACCTATGCTGGTATATTAAAACATATCAACAGGATAAAAAATGATTCTCGGTACAGTGAGTTGTTTTTTTACATTATTTTTACATAAATTTTAATTAATCTGCATGATTGTTTCATAGGAAATGCAGATAATAGACAAAATATGTCTATAATACTTCAGGATACACAATAAAACAATATTAAATGATGTAAAAAAAGATGAATGTCTGGTCCCTTTGAGGACTACATCCATGTCAACGGTAGAATCTATCCCAAAAATCTTTTATTAAATCAAACTATTCAGCTATAACATGACTTTCTTTTCATCTTTCACCACTTTCCTTCCTTTTCAGACTCAACACAGTCGAGGTTGTTCACCTGAAACCAGGAAATGTGTCAGTTTTTTGTCTGAAAGGAGACAAAAGAGAAAGCAGAGTTTCACTGACGCACAGCCACAGTGCCACCAAGTGGATTCAGACCGCCACCGCTGAACAGACTCTGACACCAGAGCTGACCTCACACACACACACCATCTGAGTCTGTACAGTAACAGCAACAACAAAGACAATAACATTACTGAGAGCCGAGATCTTTATTTAGCAGCAGTGAAGAGATCCACATATACGTGAAGTGCCTTTTTTTTAAATCCAGCGAGGCAAAATACTTTATTAAGAACTCACACATTTTGATATCAAGGCCAGAAATAAAATGATGAATACATTATGAATGGCTCATTTGAAAGAGCGCCTCAAACTAAAGATTTATTTTTTGGGGGAGGGTAGTCTGGGATCTTTTCTTTGTCGTTAAATAGGTTTCAGATTTTTGTCTCCATCAGAGAACACAAAGTTTGATCTTTTCATTATCTTTAATAATATACAACGGTATTGTTTAAATTCTGCTGAAGAGATTTCACCTCTTGTTACGTGTCAGCATGTCGGCAGATAACAGAGGTTTTTGTTAAGATTTGTTTTAATGAAAAAACAATGATGCTCAATTTACCATGCAGTTGTGATACGTTAGATACATAAATATTTCCAACATGAAAAGACAAATTTAAAAGAAAGGAAAAGGAAAAATACATGAGTGTACAGACACATACAAAAAGGGAACTTATAAGCATTTCCATTTTCATTTAATTTCGAGCATGTAGAATACAAAAAAATAAAATAAAAAAATAAAGAAAAAGAATGATCATACCAACAAGTGGACAGTCAGAAAGAAGTAGTATTCACATACAATGCAAAGCATAAGAAAAATAAATTGTCAAACACTTGATGCCTTTATTTACATATTCGAAAAGGAGTGAGAAGGAGTATAAACTTATTTAATCCCACCCCTTCTCCATAAATCATTCATTAATAATTAACCAGCTTCCTTATTGAGTCATACATATACTCTAATTAAATGTTCCTAAATTTGTCTAACTATAATAATAATAAAGATACATCAACTTAAATATATATTCAAGTAAAATAGTGATAATGATATATATAACATGTTATTGATAATAAACTTAACCTGTAATAAAAGAAAACATGAAATACAATTAAAAAAAATAAAGTATTATTAATGTGTGACCAATCAGCCACAATCATCTGTGCAATCTCCACCACAAAAGTTCCTGTATTTTCAGAAAGTACTACCCGCCCGTGGTAAAAAAGGTCCCGGAACTTAATTTAGACTCTGGACTCTGCGGTCGAAACGAAGAGTTCCTCAAAAGGTTCCGAGTTCCTCAAAAGGTTCCTAGTTCCTCAAAAGGTTGCTATTTCGAGGGAAAGTTCCTGCAGTCGAAACGGGGGCGGTTGTCACTATAAGCTGTGCGTTCCAATAGTCATATACTACCATACTATTTAGTACGCCAGAAAAAAGATGTCCCAATACATAGTATGTCAAATGCAGTATACCAAAAGTACCAGGATGCCCTACTACTGTACATCTGGTCGCATTTTGCAGTGTGCAAGCCGGCACGCTTTTCTGGCTATTCTGACCCACAATCCTCAGGAGGCAAAGGGAGGTGAGGTCAAATTTGAAGGCGTAATGACAGAGTAGTATCTCCCAATTGTATGCATACTGCATGCTACAGTACGTACTTTATAAGCTGCAGAACTAAAAGTAAAAAGAAAAAGTGTGTGATCTTGTGTTATTCTCCATTCGTCCACCAGATGCCCTCAGACTCTCCCACCTTCACCTGCTCACCTGTTCCCACTTTCCCTCATCAGCCCTGGAACCATTTCCTCTCATTCTCTGCCACGTGATGTTTATGTCTTTCCTCTGCAGCCACCTGAACCTGAACCTGATTCTGTTCCTGTTCCAGACCTGCTCACCAGTCATGCCCCCCCTCGGCTCCGTTCGTACCGACCACCTGTTACCAACCTGTCAGCCTGCTCCTGACCATCACCTCAAGTTAAGTTTCAGCCTTCATCCTACCTGCTTTCCTTGTGTCCTCCTCCCTTTTGTTGCCGGGGTTACACCGGCCTTTTCACACATTGTTAAAATAACATCTTCAAGAATAATCAAATGCTTCTCTGCAAGAAATAGTGACGCCTTCACATCTCTCTCTTTGTCACAAATGATGTGGGAAAAGGTGCTGCTGTGTAAACTTCATACTCCCACATGACACTGACGTGACGGCCTTGACTGTCCTGACCGCAGCTTGCGTCAATAAATGTGTCTCACATTATTTTTGAACTTTGGTTCCATTCTCGACACGATTTTAAAGAATGTGGAACAATGTGGTCTTTCTGTCTAACAGACGGCAGACTTGTGAGAACCTCAAGTTTTGCATATCCTGAATGACCAAGGCTAAACTAGTTATAGTGAAGCAAAGAGGTCAAATCTGTTGTTCTACCACTGAAATTTAGTTTTGTGATAGTTAATAAAGTAAAATATATTTTCTCATTTCTTTAACGCATTAATGCAATCCATATTACGGAGGCTGTAGCGGGAGGAATCCACTGGCACCAAGCATGTCATACTAGCTTGTTGCGAAGGAGGATAAATAACGCTCCAAACTTACACTCAATTTTGGCGAGGGAAAACTGTCATGGCCATTTTCAAAGGGATCCCTTGACCTCTGACCTCCAGATATGTGAATGTAAATGGGTTCTCTGGGTACCCACGAGTCTCCCCTTTACAGACATGCCCACTTTATGATAATCACATGCAGTTTGGGGCAAGTCATAGTCAAGTCAGCACACTGACACACTGACAGCTGTTATGATTTGAGCATATGTTTTATGCTAAATGCAGTACCTGTGAGGGTTTCTGGACAATATCTGTCATTGTTTTGTGTTGTTAATTGATTTCCAATAATAAATATATACATACATTTGCATAAAGCAGCATATATGCCCACTCCCATGTTGATAAGAGGATTAAATACTTGACAACAGATAAAAAAAATGTGTGATTAATCACGATTAAATTATTGAATCAATCGACAGCCCTAATTTTGTTCACATGAGAGATTTATGTATGGGTTGTTTACTGTCATGTCAGTGTGTTAAAAGCCAAACCAAAAGAACGAAATGAGTTTCAATTCTCTGCAAAGACAATTCTAGATGACACACAGCTTGTATGTGTCATGTTATCCGTGGCTGTCCGTGTGTTCTTCTTCACAATGATCATTAGCATCACTGTAGAGCTCGAACTAGAGCGAACCAGACAGCTCAGATCGAAACTCGACACTTGTGAGACACGCGGTTAGCGAGGGGCCGCGGAGAGCTATTTGAGGCTTTTGCCGTGATTCACCTTTTTCCTGTTCGCCAACAATCGTCTGTGCAAAAACCTCAGCAGCTTAAATTTAAACTGAGAGACTTTCTAACAGTCATATGGAACAATAGTTTAAAATGTTTTTATTATAACTTGTACCTTGTCATTCACCGTCAGCGGAGAAGAATGAGAGAATCTGCTGTATGTGCAGAAATGAATACGAACACTTGGGGTAGAATAGACGTTCAACTGCTTTCTAAAAACATCTGATATTGAACTGAAAAAAAGAGAGTAGAGGAGAGGAAGTACCTGCCCAAACACCCAGACCTCAACTGTACATCACCATGACAAACAGCAAGATTAAAAAACGCACTTCATTGTGTTGAACACTGGAAACGTTTTACAATGAAGGATAGATTCCATTGTATGTGGAAAATTATAAGACACGCCTCATTGAGCAAGTTGCGTGACCTTTTCCTTGGCACAAACAGAGGTATTTCTGTTACTACTGGTTAAAGAGACGTTTTTGTATTTGAGACTCCAGTTTCGCCAGCAGACTGCACTTAACTTTAAGGCCAAACCTGACTTAACTAAGTGGTTATGTGAGAGATGCTAAATGTCAAAGTGTCAAGTGCTGCCCTTAAAGGTGCGATGTGTGAGATCTGGCCAGAGTCTCAGTTTAAAACATTAAAAAAATGTTATCAACAGAATGTGAGGAGGTTGTACAGTGTTGCAGTTATGCCAAGGACGTCTAGTGTTGCAGAGATAACCAGGACATTCCTGGGGTGTCAAATACCAACGATTTGTCACGGCTGTCGGCGTGGGTTTCCACCGCACGTTTCATTAACTTCAATATAAAACCGACAGTAAACGCTCGGAGACAGTGCAGCAGGAGTGAGTGTGGTGACGTAGTTTAAAGAGCGAAAAGAAAAGACACACTAAGGACAAGCGGGGTCCAACAAACACAGGGCTTTCATGCAGGAGACGGTCGTGTCTAGAAAGGGAACCAGCAAACTTTGCGAGATGGTTATTGACCTTGAATAGTTTAGGTTAAGATAGGTTGGATGCTGATTTTGAAACATTTTCTTTACCGATAACCGACCCTCGTTACTTGATTATTAACCGACAAGATTTGTGCCTCGCATGCAGCGGTGCGCCCGCTGCAGTGTGTGAGCACAGCAGATAACTGAGTCCCCAGTTCACCATCCGGGAGCGTTAACTTAGCAGGCAGACACTTTCCCAGTAAAAGTCTCAACAGTAGTGATTATCCTACAAACAGTGTGTGTGTTTGTGTTACATTAGCAGCTGCTAGCGTTGCCGGTGGCTCCGTGCCTGCACACATACGCTCTGTCAGCACTCCGGCGTAACTTCAGCGAGTTTGCGACCGACTGTGCTGTCGGTGGCGTTATAGCTGTGAAGGTAGGTGTAGCAGACAGTGTGTGTACAGTTTGTCGGTGAATAAATGCTACGAGGCTACATCTCCTCTCCTTTTCACCTTACAAACGTAGTTGTTTTAAGCCCAACCATGTATTTCTTTCCTTAACCCAGGGGTCAGCAACCTGCGGCTCTGGAGCCACATGCGGCTCTTTAGCCCCTCTCCAGTGGCTCCCTGTGGATTTATAAAAATGGAAATGAATAACTGTTTTTTGTTTACATTTTCAATTTTATTTATCATTTTTGTAGGTCTATGGTACGACGGAGTATTAGGGCCACTTTGAGGAAAAAAATAAATCTGAGATTTCAAGAATAAAGTCATAATATTAAGAGAATAAAGTCATAGGTTTACGAGAAAAGAAGTCATAATATTATGATAATAAAGTCATAGGTTTATAACGTGTTATTTTCTTTTTTTCTCGTAAAGTTACTTTTATTTATTTATTTATTAGTTTATTTGACAGGGACAATACATAGGCATTGTTACACTTAATTAAAGTGCAACCGATGCAACGTTTATAGGATTTCTAGCCATAGCTAATTTGCAGACCTTGTCCCTGGTTAGGCTTTTAAGAAAAAGAAAAAAATACAGAATAGCACATCATACATAAAATCACATAATACAACATCGCACATTACAATCAATTACAATTTACTGTACACTTTATTTTCGTAATATTACGACTTTTTTTCTCATAAAGTTACGACTTTATTCTGGAAATCTCCGATTTTTTTTTCCCTCAATGTGGCCCTAATACTCCGTAGTACATTTGCACTTGGGCCCTCACTGCATTAGACTTATATACTTTATACTTAGACTATAAACTGTGTTTCCTTCATCACAATGCTCAAATGTTTTGAGTCCCAGACAGAGGTTGCTGACCCCTGGACTAACCTAACTAAGTGGTTTTGTTGCCTAATCCTAATCCTCGTCTTATAATACCACTTGTACCTTGTGATGGAAATTTTCACACCAGCAATAGAGACTTTGAGACCCCCGAGGGAGGAGTAAACCAATAAAAGTTAACCATATACCTGTAGAGAGGCCTCAAGGCATCTAACAGATAACCTCTGTAAACAACTAATTGCGGATGTACTCAATGTCCGGGAACAACGCATGACGAGCCTGATAAGATGTCTTGTGACGCTGTGCTGTCTGTGAAGAGGCTGTTCTGTATTGACTTAAGGTACACTTCACTATTGTAAAATTAGGTAAATTTACTTGAAAGACAAGTTGTGACCTTGGCTCGTGTCTTGTTTAACATAAATTGCCACCACAACCTCGAAGGGGGATAGTGAGTCTCTGTAGCGTCCAGTCTGCCCTCAGTCCAGGAAGTAGATTTGCCACCGAGGGCTCGTCACTCGAGTTGAAGGTACACAGTCCGTGTTCGTTTTGATTGAGTTTGTTTATTGGATTAAAAACCATGGTAGCAGAAACGAGAAAAAGAAGATTTTTGACACATTGCATATAACAAAGAGATGAATTAATAATAAACACAGCGACACAGGTTAAGAATTTTGAAAAATTATTTTTAATTTCACAACAAATTTAAAGCCCCTGTGTGTGGGGGATATCTACGTGATTATACAATTTACAAAGCATTTTGACAGCATCAGTTTTTGCTTGTAGAAAAGTGAGACAATCCTGAAGAAAATTGGTGCAGCAGTCTGTCAGCCTCTTTAGTTCAGTCCCCAGGCTGGATACATTAACTTCACCATTGGGTTAATTGCTTAATTATGTCAATTCACAGATGATCGTTAGTTGCAACCCTATGTATTTATTATTATTATTTTTTTATTATTATTATTATTTTTTTTATTTATTATTTTTTGAAATTTTGAAATTTATATTTTTTTGATTTTGTAATTTTAAATTTATGTATTTTTTTAATTAATTAATTGAAAAAGTACCAATAAATAGAAGTCTAAAAAAAATCATTAGTTGCAACTCTATGTATTTATTATTATTATTATTATTATTATTATTATTATTATTATTATTATTATTATATTTTAATTTCTTAATTTATAATTTTTTTTAATTTTGAATTTATCTTTTTTTTTAATTAATGAATTGAAAAAGTACAAACAAAAAGAAGTCAAAAAAAAAAAAAAAAAGTCAATTCACAGAAGTTGCTCTCAGCTCGGCTGTAGAACAAAACATCAGCAGAAAATCTCACTCCAGACAAACACCTGACACTCCTGCTGGTGCACACAGCAGGTGTAACGTTCTCATGCCAGGTCATGTAGCTCAGCCACACAAACCACTAATAATTAATAATTTACTGAAACCTACACGCCCCGTCATGGCCTCGTGAGCAGCGACCCGTGTTCTGTAACTAAACTGCAGCGAGTTGTGTTGTGTGTAAGCTAATAGTTACAGGTTGGACAGATGTTCTCCTACTTTATGGTTCAGTGGACATAAACAGGCGCTGTGTAACATTCCTGAGGAGAATGTACTACATACTATATATACTTAACAGTTACACTTGATACCAGCCAGTGTTGACTACCACTAAGAGATAAAACCTGTGCAGTGAATGTTGTTCAGCGTTAACCGTCAGCCTTTTTTCTTGTCAAACTGTGACCTTAATTTTCATTTACTGAAAACGAAAATTAAAACCTCAAAAGGAAGTCTCATCTTCCACCACCTCCATTTCCCATCATTGTTGGTACTTCGATGCAAATAGCTTCACAATACAGACGGGGAAGTTGATTCGTTATGACAAAAGATTTGAAACTTCTCCCAAGATGTGCATTTTAAACAGAAAAAAAAAATGTGTGATTAAATATTTGAATCCATTGACAGGCCTAGTCTCTATGTAAAATAGACGAGTGATTCCCAAAGACTGGGTCGCAGGATATTTTATTAGGGTCGCCAAATATTTTTGCAGAATTACTTCCATCGTTTATATCTGTAGTAGACCTTTGGGCCACACAAGGGAGCCTGAATGTTCACATTGTGTTTGTACTTATAACATTGAATCTAATATGAAAGGCTAGCATACACTCTGTTTGTTTTACTGATGAGAGGAAAAAAACGAGAGCCTCTTAACTTCGCCTAAAAGCATTTATTTGGTCTCATTTATATGTCAGTAAAAATGGTCAGGAACGTTCGTTTATGCACAAATCTGCTCTTCTCACGATTTATAAATAAGATAGATATGAATTGGGTTGCGATGGTTTGTCATTTTTAAAAAAAATGTGTCGCCAGAAAAGAAGTTTTGGAAACTCTGCTATTTAAACGATGCGTTGTGTGGTGAGACAACATGAAAGAATGCAGCTTGACCATGCATGACGACAATGTTGCTGCTTTTCTGTATTATGTCGATGCCACCGATGACAGTCGTCCCTCCACCCATCACAGTTCACAGTGAGCTGTCTGAATCATCCTGAGTAACACCGACATTATTCTTATTATCTATTGTTCATTCTACAACACAGGGTTGGGTTGCACAATGAAATGTAAGGTGTAGTTAATTTATGTTGCACAAGAAAAAAGAGATCAATTATGTCGGTAGTCCTGTAGGGCAGGAGACAGAGAATAACCTCTCATCTACTAAACAAACGCCACAAGAGACACATTTGGGTAAACTAACCCTTTAAGGCGAAATGCTGGATTCATGTTGGCTTTTAAAATGCCTTTTAAAAAGCTCAAAATATACTATAACCTCTGAACCTGGCTGAAGAAAGACTGAATGTCAGTAAGAAGGAAACAGAATCTCTATTACGTCATGTTGCAATAAACAGTTTTGCTTCCTAGTAGGGATGCAACTAATTATTTCCATTACTGATTAATCGTTTGGTTTATAAAACAACAGAAAACTTAAAAAAAAATGCCCTTAACAATTGCTTAAAACCCAAGATGATGATATCAAATGTCTTTTTTTTCTTTGACCAACAGTTCAAAATACAAAAGGAATCAATTTCCTACAATTTTTAGGACAAAAAAGCAATAAATTCCCACATTTCACAAAGTGGAACCATCAAATGTGTGCTGAAAAACGTCTCAAAGGAGACATCAGGTTCATACTGGTATTTTGGGTTTCTGCTAGAACATGTTTACATGCTTTAATGTTCAAAAAACACACTCTTGTTCTCATACTGTCTGCCTGAATATACCTGTATTCATCCTCTGTCTGAACAACACATTCTCACTCCCAACTTGTCAGATACCGTCACATTGGAGACTGATGCGCGGGTTATGCATCTTGCGTTACTTTTGAGGTAATCAAGGACGGTGTGTCAACATACGCTTGTTACATGCATAGTGTCCTTTCAAAATGAACTTCCGTTTTCACTTGACGTTATGTTTAAGCAACACAACCACTTAGTTAGGGTCAAGGCCTATTGCAAGAGGCTGAGACACATGTCTTGGGGTTTAACAGAGGCGCAGTGTAACCAGAGCTGCAGTCGAGCGTTGCGATTGGCTCAAGTTCAGCGAGTGCAGACTAGATTTTACTGCACATGAGATAAGGTAAGAAAAACTTTGTCTGTCACAAGTAACAGAAATTTGTCTTTGACAGGTTCAATAATAAATAGATAAAACACATATAATCCAAAACAGAGATACACACTTGCCCATAGGGCACGATATACAATTATAACTGACAAGAACAGTGTGAAAATAGACTGATGTTACATATGTTACGTATTTTAAACTGTTCAAGGTGATGGTGAAAGATTACATGTACATGTGTTGTAACCTCAAAGATATGACCAATTGGTGTCATCTCCTCTTTTCACCCTCGTGGTTACGATTAGGAAATGGTCGTGGTTGACTCATGTGACAAAATAAGTCAACGTTATTTTTTTTTTGCTTCACAAAACGAACTCCAGTGAACTCCATCCACCTCCCCTCCCTTTATTAATACTACGTCACTTGCTCCGACCGTCAAATAACGCCGCAGGTGGGTTTTCATTGGAGTTAGTTGAAAGCCCGGTTCGTCACATATTGTCGCTTAAGGGTGCCTCCGTGCGTCGGTTTCCGATGCCAAGAGGCGCTGCCCAATCGTTGGTATTTGACGAGTTGGGATTGAGCTTGTGTTGGTCTGAAATGCTCCGTTTTAGCGCCTGTCTCTTTAAGGTAGTTCTCAAGCTGTAGGCGGTAAATTCTAATGAGCCTGCATGTGACATAGGAAGGGGAGCCACATCTGAATGGCTCACATGTTTTCTGATCTAGACAGCCCACAAAAAACTGACTGGGTTGTCTTATTTCACAGTTTGTGGGTTGATAGGCACTCCAGATACACAAATGTTTGAGCACAAGCACTGAAAAAGTAAATTTTTCACGATATGTCCTTCTTTAAACGAACTGTTGAACTGATTAATCTTCTCTTGATCGACTAACTGATTAATCGACTAATCATTGCTGCTCTACGGTAGCTTTTGGTTAACCCTTACGACAGGTAGGAGATGCCACTGATTGGAATAACTTTTGTTTTTCCTCCAGCTTCTCCTCAAGGCACTGAATGAGAATGGGGTCCACTTTGGGGTCGAACTTGTTGCCGAACCAGTGACCGTAGTTGAGCAACCAGCGCATTTCCGCCGCACCAAAAATACAAACGCTGCGGACGTGTTCCCCCGAGCAGGGTGGGTACAGGTTCTCCTCCAGATACTGCCACTTCACCAGCCTGGTCTTACTCATCAGGTCCGTGATGTCGGGCTGCGATCTGGGCACCTCTCCAGGAACACCCGGTAGTCGAACAAGTGTGGCCCAGAAGTATTCGTCCGGGGAGTAGGTGTCCTCTGACCAGGCCAAAAAATCTTTCACCACAACTGAGGAGTCCATGTGCACCACAAAGTCCCGGGACAAGACGAAATAGGCGCTGCCGAAGAACATCTCCATGTCGTGTGGCGGCGGGGTCTTTAACCGCTCTGTTTTCACCGGCAGTTTTTGATATTCGAAGTTGGCATCCCTCAGCTCGTACTGAAAGGTGAACCTCTCCTTCTTCAGCCCGCTGGGTCGGCTCGTCTCCAGCATATTGGCTCCATTCAGCTTCCTCAGTTCTGACACCAGCTCGATCTTGGACTTGAGCGGGAAATCTTGGCCACAGAGGTTGATGACATACTTCCACTTGACTTCTGACTCCAAAAGGTCAGACAGACAGTTGAGATCAGCTTTCAATCGGCTGATGCTCGCGTAGAAGACAGACTCTCGCTTGGAGGCGATGAAGACGTTGGGCAAACAGCCGGCTAATCCCTCCACGGCTGAGATGAACTCAGCTGAAGACTTCTGATCATAGTGGATGCAGTAGATGTTACCGGGTGAGTACAGCGTTCTGATGAGTCTCTCTACCATCCACGCAGATTTATGCACAACCAGCGAGTAAGCAAGGGGAAAGTCTTTCTCCTCCTTTGAGACACACACGTCATCATAACCTCTGGACTGGATGAATAACGGGCAGTTGGAGGTGAGGTTAACCAGACCCTCATCTTTGTCCTCCACGACTTCTTTCCGTCTGATGATCAGCGACTTTCCCACCTCCACTGGGTCCATGTCATAGATGGCCAAACAGTTAATATTGTACTTGTGAAATGTGTGGATGTCATCTAAAGCTGCTGGGGGAGGTAGAGACACGGGGACGTAGCTGTACTTCAAACTGACCAGTAGCAGGACACACAGGGTCAGCAGTGACAGGAGGGAAGGGAGGAATGGTTTTCTTCTTCGTGTCAGTAATGAACATCCCATAGTCATTCTGTAGAGAGAGAGATAACAGGATGAGTAAGAAACCAAAACTAACTATAATTAACAATAAGATGAAAGTGAAAACAAAGACCTGAAAGTGTGGATTTGACTAAAACACACTCACCTCGCTCCACCGTTTCCCCCAAGCGCCTTGAAAACCGTTTCATCAAGTTGCACCCTAAAAGTTTTAGAAATAAATTCAGATTTCATACACTAGTTTTTCTGTGCATATAAACCTATTTAATAATCAATCAAAATTAATAAATAAAAAATGTTGATAAAGGTAAAAATGTCCTTTTTTTGTCTGTATAATAGAATAGATAATTGTGTAAGCGAATGTGTCTAAGTGTATATATATATGAATGTGCGTGTGGATATAGTGATAGATGTATATACTGTATGTATATATATCTATATATGAGGTTGGTTGTATGTATATGAATATGAACTTCTCTTGACACTGCACTATTACAACAGGTAGTATTTTTTTTTCTTTTCTTTTTCTTATATTTCTTTTTTCTTCGTTTTATATATGTTGTTGCTGCTGTCTGTATGTCCCTTTTCAAGTATGTGCATGTATTCCTTTAACCTTAAATAAAAAAAATAAATTAAAGGGACTGTTTGTAACTTTTTACACGTATAAATCTACCTATGCCCGCTCGCATATGCATGCTCGCGTGTGGCCGGAGTCTGCTCCTCTGCCTGCCTCACACCGCGCATGTTCTCGCTGTCTTGCTCCACCTTTACACGTGCATGCGCGCACACTCCACACTGCAGGAGAGCTAGTAGCTCTGAGAATATCTAGTGAATGTACAGTGGACGTTTGTGCGGAAATAACTGCTGCAGCTCCTCCAGACCAACAGAGGTTTCCCGTGTCTTGTGAAGTGACGGGGCCTCCGCAGAGAGGAACGTGAACCGTGTGTCTCCCTGCGGGCGCAGAAGGGAGACGGTAATGTTTCTCTCTGGAGGAGCTGCAGCATTTATTTCTGCACAAACGTCCACTGTAGATATTCTCAGAGCTAAACTAACTCTTCTGCAGTGTGGAGCGAGCGCGTGTTCACGTCTAGAGGTGGAGCAAGTACGCGAGAACGCACGCTCTGTCTGAGTGAAGGCGAGCAGGCAGAGGAGACAAGAGCTACATCTCATTTCATAATTTTTCGCCTCCTCGTCTCCTCGCTCCTCGATCCTCCGGCTGTGACCCGGAAATCGATCTCAGTCCTCCATCTTGAAGGACGTCCCAATTCATAAAATGCGCATCGAGGAGCGAGGAGCGAGGAGGCTTGCTGGAGGAGCTATGAGCGAGGATACACCAGTGCATCCTCCAGCGTCTCCTCCACGGAAGTTTATCACCGACTGACAGGCCCCCTTATTGGATATCAGTTACTGATTGGACGTTGCGCCGATCAGACTGATCTGATACATCAACATCACTGAGTTTCATACCGGAGTGAAGACAGATCACAGATTAAAAGATTTATAATTTAGTTGTCTTCTGATTCACCATCTAGTTATAATCTGTGTTAACTGTAGTTGTGAACAACAGACGGAGCATGTTGATGGTGAAGTGATCAGCAGCAGGAGGACCTGCAGCATCTCTGCTCCACACACCGTCACTGAAGGAGTCAGACAGGGAGAGGGGTTTATAAAACCTGACAACGAACGGACCTCAGTCAACTTTCTTCATTTATTAGAAAGAGTTTTCTTTTGATGATCTGTTATTTCACTCATTAACTTTTATTAAGTATCCAGTTAAAGTCAGAGAGAGAAGGAGAGTCTGTCTTTTATACCTTTTACATCATTTATCATCATTTCCATTCAGTCACATGAGGCTGATCATTCCTGAGTGTCGGGTTTGATATGAGTTATCATTTCACTTTTCCCTCAAACATTCAGCCTAATAAATAACTTCTAGTGTCAGAATATAAATAACTACAGATGCTAATAATGAATAAATAATAATGAATAAATAATATAAAGATATTGATCCAGTAGAGATGGCTCTAAGCAGGACTCAGTCCACAGTAGAAATACAGACTGCAGCTGTTATTCATGTGGAGGTGTTTGTTAAACAGGTAACAGACTACAGAGAGGAAACACTGCTGCTCTGATAACTCTGTTTCTTTGTTAGATCAGTTCAGACATAAACAGCTGTTAAAGCTGACTGACAGCTGATCCAGCTGTGATCAGCTGCTGCTGTCATCAGAAACATACGTCGCTTCACGTGACGCTTCAGAGGAAACGACGTCTCATGTCTCCAAAAACATATTTCCTCGTTTCCTCTCTCCTCGAGTATTTTCCTCGCCTCCTCCGCTCGCATCTCCCGCGGGCGGGACTAAGACGCGAGTCGAGGAGTCGAGGAGAGGAGTCGAGCCGTATAAAAAAAGTAATGAGAAGGATCCAAGGCTCCCGGCATACGCGAGCGCGCATGTGTGCCGACCCGCTACATTTATACGCTTACAAAGTTACAAACAGTCCCTTTAAATTACAAATAAAGAAATAATCAATAGTTTCCTGAAAAAACAAAAACAAAAAAAAAAACAAGAAGTAACTCACCGGTGTCAAGAGAAATAAGAAGAGTAGACAGTTATCTTCCGTGCCATTTCCACTTCTTTTTACGCACGACTGGTGCGACATCTAAAGGCAATATGAACTTGATCCAGCTCTCCTTTAACTGCAGTCCGAGATTTAATTTGCTTTATCCATCTAAAGAGATCTTAAAGAGGGTCAAGAAGTGCAACAGGCTCTGGATGTCAGTCTGTGTTGAGTCTCTGTGTGTGTGTTGGCGAGGAGAGGAGAAATAAAAACCCGGAAAGAATGAGGGAGGGACTCAGAGAAGCGTTTAACTGCACTAATTACAGATGCAGAAATGTTGTTCTGCGTTTCATATGTCACCACTAACAAGGGCTGTTATTACACGTAGTATATATTGTAAAAAGGGAATAAAAGAGCGCGAATGGAGCTGTGCGTAAATTACAGACATCTGCAAGGCAGCTTTATTTGTGGAGCACATTTCAGCAACAGGGCAATTCAAAGTGCTTTACATACACATTCAAGACAAAGTGCAAAAGAACGTTAAGACATAATTAAAACAATTATAAAAACATAAAAGATTAGAAAATAAAAAAAGCTATAAAGCTAAAAGTTCTAGTGCAGTATAAGATCATAAGTTTAAGAGAAAAAAATGTAATATGAGAATAAAGTCATAATATTATGAGAATAAATTCATAAGTATACATATAGTTTAATATCCTTCACGAAAACACCAAAACAAGGTTTATTGTTGCTAAGTTTACATTTATGATTAAAATATTTTGCTAGGATTATAATAATAATAATAATAATAATAATAATAATAATAATAATAATAATAATAATATTGTACTATACTAACAATAATAATATTGACAAAGATGTTATGAAACAAACAGAAGTTAATAGTCTTAATAGCTTTTTTGTTGGTCGAAATAGAAATGAGTTTTACATATAGTTTAATATCCTTCACGAAAACACCAAAACAAGGTTTATTA
Source organism: Sebastiscus tertius (assembly GCA_916701665.1). Taxonomy (NCBI): domain Eukaryota; kingdom Metazoa; phylum Chordata; class Actinopteri; order Perciformes; family Sebastidae; genus Sebastiscus; species Sebastiscus tertius. The sequence goes on along the minus strand of CAKAOH010000483.1, from coordinate 11,397 downwards.
CTGCTAAATGTACATTTATGATTAAAAGGATTATCATTATTACTATTATTATAATAATAGTAATAATAATAGTAATAAAATTACTGACATCCATGCAGCTGATTAAAGAGGATGAATGAAACCCCCGTGGTTTGTGTCATCTGAGCTCACTAAAAGAAGAGAGAGAGAGACAGACAGAGAAACTGTTCAAACTGTGGCACTCAAAAAATGCACAAGACCTTTCAAATGAGACTCGGGCCTCTCAGGATGAGGAAGGTTTGGAGAAAACAAGTGAGAAAAACCTGTTTACAGTCAGTAACCAGATCCTCTGATTAAAGGATAAAGAGGAGATTCAATCCCCCTTCACTGTTTGTGATTAACCTTTAACACAAAATGCAGGCACAAGGTGACGATTCAATTCATTGGATTGGAAGAGTCTCAGCTTTACAGTGATACCCAATTTATGCAATTCAGAGACAGTTTAGGGACCCCAGTATGCAGAATTGTTCAAACACACCATTTTAATAATAACACATTTATACTGCATGCAAAAAAACTGCAAATGAAAAAGGAGTAAGTGCAAACACACTACTGACTGAATAGGAGACATAAAGCCTGGTGCTGATAAAAAGCTGCCAGGAGCAGAAACAGACGTATCCAAATCACAAAATAAAATAATTAAATGCCATAAGAATAGGGCAGGCAATTGATTAAAATATTTAATCTCAATTAATCGCATGATTGTCCATAATTAATTGCACATTTTGTATCCGTTCAAAATGAACCTTAAAGGGAGATTTGTCAAGTATTTAATACTCTTATCAACATGAGAAGAGGAAAATATACTTGTTTTATGCAAATGTATGTATATATTTATTATTGGAAATCAATTAACAACACAAAACAATGACAGATATTGTCCAGAAACCCTCACAGGTACTGCATTTAGCATAAAACAATATGCTCAAATCATAACATGACAAACTGCAGCCCAACAGGCAACAACAGCTGTCAGTGTGTCAGTGTGCTGACTTGACTATGACTTGCCCCCAAACTGCATGTGATGATCATAAAGTGGGCATGTCTGTAAAGGGGAGACTCGTGAGTACCCAGAGAACCCATTTACATTCACACATCTGGAGGTCAGAGGTCAAAGGACCCCTTTGAAAATGGCCAAGACAGTTTTCCCTCACCAGAATTTAGCCTTTAACTTTGGAGTGCTATGACAACCTATCATGGGTTGGTACCGCTGGATTCCTTAGGTTTTCTAGTTTCATAGTTCAAGTTCAAGTTTCAAGTTTATTTGTCATATGCATTTAAAAGTACAGTGTACAGTGAAATGCAATTAAATGCATTTTACCCTGGCTCTCTCTCAGCCATTAAATCTATAAATAGTACAGTTGATAAATACAATAATAAATAAGACAAAATTATTGTTTTATAAAATTATAAAACAACCGAAAAACATCCATAAAACAATCCACAGCTCTGCATTCATTTAGTGCTACTGTTCAGTAGTCTGACAGCATCTAGCATTAAGCCTGAGGTGATGAGATGAAATTTAAGAGTCTAAAATCGCCACTGAGTGATACTGACCTGATAGTGGGTTAACAGCGTTAAATGAACAAAATCTTATCATCCATTTATGAGATTATAAAATCAGTTTTCAGGTGATCTTTTAAGAAGCAGGCATTGCAAACACAGTCATAGTAGGGACTGGAGACATTTTGATGCTGCTACAGTGTTTATTGATGTATATGTTCATATAGCAAATATGGGTACTGATTTATAGTGTTATTATTACTCAGTGGGTTTTATTTTCCATCTTATGTTATGCATTTTACGTACGTTTTTCTTTTATCTTATTTAACGAAGTATGTTTTATTTTCCATCTTGTTTTCCCTGTTTTTAAGAGAAGATAATCCTTTATTAGTCCCAGCGGGGAGATTTGCAATTTGCAGTGTGACAGCAGCAGTAAAAAAAAAAAAAAAAAGATATAATAAAAAATATATAAATATAATAGTATACAGACTGAATGGTTCAGTTCACATTTGCACATATAACAAATACTTATATTGCACAAAATATTGATATTGCACAATTTAGTATACATTGAAATTGCACATGAATGAATGAATGAATGAATTGTCAGTTTTTGGGATGTGCAGTCTACTGGGAGAATTTAATGTGTCTATGTCTGTTTCCCCTTATTGTAAAGCACTTCGTGCTGCATTTCTTGAGTGAAATGTGCTATTAATGATGTTAATTATTATGATTATTTTCATTATTAAGGACAAGTCATCTGCTGTGTTTTATGAAATTAACTAAATCTACTCTAATCCATTGCAGCCTGCATTAGAAACATGTCCAAGATGGGTGAAGTGGATAGTCTTAAATCTGGAGAAGAATAATGCAGCTTTGAAATGTAGTTAAGAAATAGCTTTTTAGTCGAGGCAGTTATTTGTAAGACAAGGAATAACATCATCTAACTTTATTCTCCTCTATTATATAATTGGCTGACTGAACAAAGCATTTGGACCAGATAGGAATTGTCTCTCTCTAACAGATACATTAAAAAGGTATATTTTAAATAAGGGAGAAGCATTTTTAAGCCAATATTGAAATAAATCTACCCAAAAAATGCACCTGAAGTTAGTGGTTGCAGGTGTGCAGCACAAACTCAACAGGTGAGCAACAGACAGCAAACTGACAAAATAAATATTGACTCTGTACAGGTAAAACAGGAAGTATCATTTTGTTTTAGAATATAAGAAAATAGCAAAGCATCTGCAGACTCAGGAGGACCCCTAGTGGCTTTTACCTCCTCAAGACTGTTTAAACGAGTGTTTTGGTATTTACAGCCATCAGCACAGACGAATACATAATGTGTGTGTGTATGAATGATTTCCATGTAGACACGTATATCAAGTTGTTACAGAAACATAAACAGAAAGATGTTTTTCTTGTTCTAACTTGCAGATACTGCCATCACTGAGTTTAGTCCTAACCAAACAGCTTAAGCTGCCTCAAGGTCATGTTTGCTTAAAACTTCTTCACAATGAGATTTTACTTCAGATGTATTTTGAACCACTGAGAATGAATGAACTGATTAACAATTTCTGTCTTGCGTGCAGAAGTCCAAATGCTGTTTTGCTGAAGAACAAGGTGATACTGTAAGAGACTGAACCGTGGAGCCAGTTGGTCATCTAGTTACAGGACAAACTTAATTTGATTAAACTAAACTGGGTCAATGCACCACGAAGAGCACAGAGCAGCGTATTGACTCTCTGCAGTGAAACAATCAGACGTGGTTTGCATGAGTCTTACATATGAAAATTCTACCTGCACTAAAGCTACATGATATTTACTGAGACAGAGAGAGAGCGTTTAATGTGGCTGTTGAATAACTTCTCCAATAAACTGACCACACAATGCACGTGATGATGAAGGAAGTAAGTTGATTAATAGATACCACCATGAAACTTCCCCATTTGATTACTTATTAGAACTTATTATATGAGAAGTAATAAATATACATAACAATATAAAAATAAACAGGTGTAAAACAGTAGGTAAAAGTCTGAAATATATACAATTGGCAATAATGTAACCTGAACATTAATTCCAATAAAGCTTATTTGAATTTGAATTTGAATTTGAATATTATATATATTATAATAATAATAATAATAATAATAATAATAAGATAATAAAATAAAATAAATACAAATAATAACATTATATAGTTTAATATCCTTCACGAAAACACCAAAACAAGGTTTATTGTTGCTAAATTAAGATTTATGATTAAAATATTTTGCTAGGATTATTATTATTAGTAAGAAAATAAGAAAATAAGAAAGTAAGAAAATAATACGATAATAAATAAAAATAAAAATAATAACATTTATTATTATTATTATTATTATAATACAATTAAAATTAAATTAAAATAATGGCATAATTATAATTATTTTTATTTTTATTTTTATTATAAAAATATATTTATATATATATAAATATATATATATATAATATTATAATATATTATAATTCTTTTTTGTATGAATCAAAAACAACATTTTTCCCTAATAAAATAAAATAAAATCTTTAAAAATATTGTCTTGATAAATCAGCCTTCACCTCTGCTTCGCCTTTCACCACGCCCTGTATGTGACGTATCAGGAAGTGACGTATTAGGAAGTGACGTCAGCATTTCTGCATCGCCATGTTGACGTCGCTACAGTAAGGATGAAGCTAGCTAGCTGAGCAGTTTGCTGTGTTGTTATCATGGAGAGGACTCTCTGACCGACAAGAAACTTACATTTACAAGTACGTGAAGTCAAGATGTTTATTAGAAAGTAGTTAAAGTATTCCTAAAGTGTGTTGGGATGAAGTGACCTTGCTGGGTGTGTCAGCTAATGCTAACCTCTGTTTGATAACTGCTGAACATGTAGCTAATGCTAACCAGAGAAAACAGTAGCTGTCATCTTAAACACATATACTGTTTGTCTTTATGAATGTTGAAGAGTACACTTAAGTGAGTCTGCATATTTTGAACTCCACATTCTTACTATTTATGATATTTATTATATCATATGTGTTTTTATTTATAAGATACTTTCTGGTGTAGGGAATATCCCTGAGCAGTTCCTATTTACCTATTTTAAAACAAATTCTCAGGTGTACATTTAAATGTAAGGCACTGCTACTACTGTTTCGATTTTTTTTCTTTTTTTTTTGCTACTATTACTGTCTTTATTACCACAGCTTTTATTTATTTATTTGTTTTAATCTTAACTACAACAAGGGAAGCCTGCAAAATGTTATTGTCACACATCTCTGCTCCTCTATTTAAGAAACTCCAGATTTATGATATCAATATTTCTCAAATATGTGTTTTTATTTATATATCTATTTATGTATCTGTTTTTATCTTTTTTATTTTTTCCCACTCACAATGTTGTTTGAAGAAGTCTTTATAGATATTTAAATCAATATCCTCCTCACAAACACTAACCATACACTTCCACACAACACACAAACACACACTTGTCTTTTTTTATATATTTACTGTATTATTATTGTTGTTATTATATATATCTTGTCCTAATTGTTTATCACTATTATGCAGTCATATTATTTCTTTATATTAACCTTGTCTCTAGGTGGAGGCTTCAGATAAGCCCAGTGGGTTTTTGGCCTCTTCCTGCACTGTATATTATTATTATTATTATTATTTTTTGTTATGTTGTATAGTCTTAAATTGTGCAAAACAAATAAACAATATGCTTATCTTTCACGGTAGCCATCAAGAGGAAGCTATATTATGGCCTTACAGCTGCTAGCTAAACATACAGACAGTTTGGTTTGCCATTATCACCTAATTAATCAGCTTATATAGTTTATTGTTGAGTTGATTGGGAATGATTATGCTCTCATCCTTTTTAATATAGGTGAGGCTGTGACCTTAGGTAGCAGGAAGGCACCATGTTGGCACGTCTGTTCAGGCTCCATGGCCTGCTGGTGGCCTCCCACCCATGGGAGGTAATAGTGGGCACCCTAGCTCTCACCGTCTGCCTAGTATCTATGAACAACCTGGCAGCCAGCAGCCAGATGTGCACCTGGAATGAGTGCCCCAAAGTCGAAGAGGTGAGTCTGTCTTAAGTAGCTGGCTTGGGTGTGGCAGCTCATCCCTAATGTCAACAAGAAAGAGAAGGAGTTGCTCAAGTAGTGTTTAAAAACAAGATATGTGTGTGCTTGTTTTTCTACAGAAAGTCCACAGCAGTGACATAATCATCCTAACAATCACACGCTGCATGGCCATTGTTTACATCTATTTCCAGTTCAAGAACCTGCGACAACTGGGCTCCAAATATATACTAGGTCAGTATGATGGGATGTTCTAGAACAAAGCTGTAGCTATGAAAATGCCACACACAGTATATATATTTAAACTGTCATAATGTTCTCTTCCTACAGGTATTGCAGGGTTGTTCACAGTGTTTTCCAGCTTTGTTTTCAGTACAGTGGTCATCCACTTCTTTGGGAAAGAGCTGACAGGTCTAAAGTAAGTGTACTAACATATATGTATTGTTCAGCAGACAGAATAATACAAGTAATTCATCAGTTTATGATAGCTGAAACTTTCAGCTTATGGTTGAGGTTGCTATTCCTGTCCTGTCTTGTCCTTACCGCAGTTACCACAGTTGAACAAAACAAGTAGAATGGCGGTGAGATCAAACAGTTAAAACGATTTGCATTCAGGTCGGTCAGGTGATATACAGTACTGTGCACTCTGACCATTGCAATGTAGGGCTGTGCAATTGCTCTCGTCTGGACCTCGCCACACTGCCACACTGAGGACTGTCCTCAGTGTGGCGATGTCATGTTGGCAACCCACCTGACCTGTCTTGAAACACAGACCTCGTCTCATTTGCCATCCTTTGTGGGTTCGACTTTTTTGTGGCGACATCACCGTTTATATCTATAAAACTAATGTGTTTATGATTAAATTGTTTACTAGAGCACAAAGTCCTTCATAGGTGTAGTCTCTTAATTTAGCTCTAAGTGCACCACATTGATGCATTTGACTTTAAAATGTATTCTTGCAGCCCTATTGCAATGGTTTACAGCTGTGACTAAGAATTAGGGTCAAAGTGTACTGCACATCCATCAATATGAATATCAAAGAGTCATGATAATACACACAATATGTCATAACCAGAGCTCTGATATAAAAGATATCACTAGAAGGATCTTAAAGTTGTCACAGAGGACACTTTGACCCATATGAATGTCAGTGTCTCTTGTGGACCTCTTTGGCTTTTCAACAATGTAAACACGCTGCTGCAGTAAAACACTACAATAACCTTCCCTGATTGACATTCGTCTCTTTCCCCTCCAGTGAAGCCCTGCCGTTCTTCCTCCTGCTCATTGACCTGTCCAAAGCCTGTACATTGGCCAAATTTGCCCTCAGCTCAAACTCTCAGGTAATGTAACACATACACCTTGTTTTGGTGTATGTGTGAACTGAAATAAGTGTTGACTCATAGGTAGTTGAGGTGTCGCTGACTAGCGCTATGGCCCTGTGTCTTGTGTATAGGAGGAGGTGAGGGAGAACATCTCCCAGGGCATGGCCATCCTGGGCCCCACCTTCACCCTGGATGCTCTGGTTGAGTGTCTGGTCATTGGGATTGGCACCATGTCAGGTGAGGAATATGAATATTTCTTTTTCTTCAAAACAGTGCCAGTTCTCTTCTTTATGATCATCATAAATCATTAATATTTTCTGTTGTTTTCCAGGTGTGCCTCAATTAGAGATCATGTGTTGTTTTGGCTGTATGTCTGTCCTGGCCAACTACGTTGTCTTCATGACCTTCTTCCCTGCGTGTGTCTCCCTGGTCCTGGAGGTAAGGCTGATATATATTTACATTTGGGAGGATTATAGTCTGAGATGAGTTCCTTGCATCTCAAAGTGAATTTCTGTGTGTGTGTGTGTGCTCATGCTGCATGTTTGTGTGTATTAGCTGTCCAGGGAAAGTCGTGAGGGCCGTCCGATCTGGCAGCTGAGCCACTTTGCCCGTGTGCTGGCTGAAGAAGAGGACAACAAGCCCAATCCTGTGACCCAGAGGGTTAAAATCATCATGGTGAGAAACTGTATCCAGCTCTGTTACCACAATTTTTTATTTATTTGCAACAGCAGAGATACAGGAATGACGTACAGATAGGAAATATATAGAAACTATATATGTCTGGCCCTTGATGTGATTCTCATTTCCAAGTGTGGCCCTTAGTGAAATAGAGTTTGACACACCTGATGTAAATAATCTATGTATTTGATATCCTCCTCAGTCTCTGGCCCTGGCCTTGGTTCATGCTCACACTCGACTAGCAGCTGAGCATCCAAACCAGAATCGCTCGGTGGAGGGGCCCATATCTAAGAGACTGGACTCTGGTGGTACCATGTGGCCTCTGAAGCTCACCAGGTAAAAGCGTTAAACAAGGAAGCTGCTCATTCCATGAATACATTTGCCTGTTATTGATTCCTGTGCAGTAACTTACTGATGTATGACTTTGTCTCTCTTCTCCTCCGACCAGTATGGACCTGGAACAGGTGATAACGCTCGGTCTTGCCCTGCTCCTGGCTGTGAAGTACGTCTTCTTTGAGCAAACAGAGACAGAGTCTTCCCTATCTCTGATGAGTCCCATTAGCAGCTCTCCTCCGACCCAGAAGCCCAGGGTGGCAGGGGACAGCTGCAGGAGGGACTTCTCAACCCCGAAACCCCAGACAACCATGAACGGTTTCTTAGTAACCAGCCCTGACACTAAACTTTCCCCTGAGGCTGACACGACATTCAGAAAGAAGGGTGAGGCTTATAATGGGACAACAGAGGCGACTCAGCCTCCAGCAGCCCCAGTGGAGAACGGCCCCTGTGTTTCATGTTTTGGGGACTCTCTTGCTCCGACACCTCATGTTCCTCAAAGTAGCTGTGATTCAGAGGCCCGGACGCTGGAGGAATGTATGACCATCCTCTCAGATCCTCAGGTAAGCTGCTAGAGGAGATGGAAATCCTTGCAGAAGATGTCTTTAGTCCTTTTATTTGTTTGAAGGTTTAATAAATCACTGGTTTGTTGCTTTCCAGAGGGGGCCCTGCTTTCTTAGCGATAAAGAGGTGATGAACCTGGTAACCTCACGTAACATCCTGAACTATAAACTGGAAGCTGTCCTGGAGACTCCAGAGAGGGGCGTGGCCATCAGGAGGGAAATGCTTTCACCCAAACTGCCTGTTCTCTCTGCTTTGGCTTCTTTGCCTTATAAGGACTACGACTATACGAAGGTATTGGTGACATGCATGTCTTTCACTTTTGATGGTGTCTATGTTGTCTAATCTGGGGGTTCTCAGCTTAAATCTTTTTTAACTTACTAAAGTTTTAGTATGTTGATATATTTCATAAAAAAGTCATAGTATAGTATGTCAAAAATTTTTATAAAAGTCATATTATAGTTTGTTGAAAAATGTTATGGAAAAAAAATAGTCATAGTATATGTCAACAAAATTCATAAAAAAAAGTCTTAGTATAGTATGCGGAAAAAAGTCATGAAAAAAGATCTAAGTATATATGTTGAAAAAAGTCATAGTATAGTATGTTGAAAAATTTCATGAAAAATAGTCATAATATATTATGTCGAAAAAATATCATAAAAAAGTCATAGTATAGTATGTTGAAAAATTTAGCGAAAAAAAAGTCATTGTATAGTATGTCGGAATTTTTTTTATAAAAGTCATAGTATAGCATGTAAAAAAAAAAGTCATGAAAAAGTCATAATACTGTATGTCAAAAAATTTTATGAAAAAAGTCATACTGTATGTCGAAAAATTGTGAAAAAAGTCATATTATAGTATGTTAAAACTTTGTAAAATAAAAGTCATATTATAGTATGTCAAAAAGTCATAGTCGAAAATTATGAAAAATAGTCATAGTATATGTCAAAAAAATTCATAAAAAAAGTCATAGTATATATGTCAAAAAAGTCATAATACTGTATGTCGAAAAATTGTATGAAAAAGTCATACTATAGTATGTCAAAATATTGTGGAAAAAGACATAGTTGAAAAATGTCATAAAAAGTCATAGTACAGAATTTCATAAAAAAGTTGTTTTGTTCATGTCAGAGTTTCTATTGGCCCAAAGGTAACGGTGGAGGGAATAATGGACACAAGATGTTTGTTTTATTTCTGCAAATAGTCCCCAAATTTGCAAATTATTTCACGGACGTCCTGACGAGAGTTCCACAGACCCCACTTTGAGAATCACTGGTCTAATCTACAAGCACATTCATTATCTCACATTGTTCAACAAATGAATTATTTGTGTGTTCATGTTGCAGCTGCTGCATGGTGTTGATTTAGTCTGTATTACTTTGTGTTCCTGCTCTGTAGGTGATGGGTACTTGCTGTGAGAATGTCATCGGCTACATGCCGGTGCCGGTAGGAGTGGCTGGTCCTCTTCTGTTGGATGAGAAGCAGTTTTACATTCCTATGGCGACCACAGAGGGCTGCCTGGTAGCCAGCACCAACAGAGGATGCAGGGCGCTTTCTGTAAGTGAGGCATATCTAGCTCTAGCTGTTGTTGTGTGTATGTGTGTGTGTGCTCTGCTGACTCTATTGTCTTCCTGTTCAGCTGAGCGGGGGTTGCCGCAGCAGCATCATCGCTGACAGTATGACCAGGGGTCCTGTGGTGAGGCTGCCCTCGGCGTGCCGGGCTGCAGAGGTCAAAGTCTGGCTGGAGACCTCGGACGGATTCAGCATGATCAAAGAGGCTTTCGACGAGACCAGCAGGTCAGTGGAAACACCGGGACAGAAAACACTAGTGGAATGATTGCAGGCTTTTCCTTTGGTCACACCTATAAAATGTTATTTCGGTAGTATTGGAGGACGTACAGATCATAAATTAATATTTGCTCTTTGTAGGTTTGCTCGTCTGGAGAAGCTGCTGGTGGGCTTAGCTGGGAGGAACTTGTACATTCGCTTTCAGTCTCAGACAGGAGACGCCATGGGCATGAACATGCTCTCCAAGGTACGACCAAATGTTGCACAGCAGTCAATGCAATTTGAATGCAACTCTTGCTCCAGTCTGTTTTTTTGCATCTCCAGTGCTGTAAATACTTAAAAGTGTGTGTGCTGTGTTTTATCCAGGGTACTGAGCAGGCTCTGCAGAGACTCCAGCAGCAGTATCCAGACGTGGAGGTGCTGTCGGTCAGTGGCAACTATTGCACTGACAAGAAGTCTGCAGCCATTAACTGGATCCTGGGTCGGGGAAAGTCTGCTGTGTGTGAGGCCACCATCCCTGCCAACGTGGTCAGGGAGGTAAAGACAACTAAAACCAAACTCCTCTGTTTATATAAATCATCTTATATCAGCCAGGGAACAAAAATCACAGCTTATTCATTCATTTGATTTACAGTTTTTGTTTATTTCTATTTGTGAAATCATACACTTCTTACTAAAACAACCCATTGATGTGTCCGTAGGTGTTGAAAAGCAGCACATCTTCTCTGGTGGAGCTGAACATCAACAAGAACTTGGTGGGCTCGGCCATGGCTGGCAGTATCGGGGGCTTTAATGCTCATGCGGCCAACATTGTAGCAGCCATCTACATCGCCTGTGGACAGGTAATACATCACTCAACATGTTTAAGCCTTTGATTTCTGAATCTAACATACAATGTGGTTTAAAAAAAATCCAGAGGATTCAGAATGATGATAAAAAATAATTACAGCATGTTTACATTGTGAAATGGCTCATATTCCTGGTGTAACTCAGTAGTGACTGAGTCATAGATTATACCGACATACTATGACTTTTTTCGGCATATTATACTATGACTTCTTTTTTTTTTTTTTTTTTTTTTTTT